>CATIWK010195273.1:0-20957 GCA_949634005.1 Mallotus japonicus
CACAAGCACAATCAATTTCTAAACTGCTAGCTGCATAAAAAAATAAAAGAAGAATTAGATTAGAAGAGAGAAAATACGATTGTACAGAAAATTAAATGTGCAAAAATGATTGTTTGGTCCTCAAAAGGTTTGACTAAGCTCATTCTGAGAGCAGAAACACTAGTTTTATATAAGCTTTTGAGCTATCCTTGCCAAATTCATGTTGAAATTGCGTATGATGCAGCAGTTATTACCTTTCGAACATGCTTTGCCAATGATGATGCTCAGTTTGGTGTTAAAAGTGAGATTAATTAATCACTAAGAAAAAAATAAAAAAGAAATTGTGAGATAGTGTATTCAGGTGTCTTGAGTCTTCAATTCAGCAGAGTAACGGCTTAGCTTTTAAAAAGTTCCCAAAAAATGAGATATAGAGTGATATTTATAGACACAGGGGTAAGGGAGATAGTATTTTTATGCGCTTAGTTGCATGTTCACACATTTAAGCATGCACTCACGTGTCTGAGCAGGCACAACACATGTGCGTGTGTATGTACGACCAAAAAATTGGGCTTTTTAGTGCATTTTGCACTTGATTCTGTATGTGTCCGCATGCAAATTACGTGCAGGAGCGTGTAGCCATGCACTCTTGCATGTTTTTTCATGCTCTTCTACGTGTTTTCGGGCTTTTGGTGTCCATTTTTTACTCTGGTGAGGTGTACGAAACTTTAAAGCTCAAAAAGGTATTTCCAGGCTTCCAATTCAATGAGTTAGTTGTCATATTTGATAGATCTTAGTCCGACTTTGTGAAACGAGTCTCAATTTAACAAGTCACACATTCGAGCAGTCGTGCTCTTGCCATGATCACTTTAAGCACACGACTTGCTATTCTAAGTTTTTGATTCACTAAATTATACTTCAATTGACTGAGTTGATAATAAATTTATTGTTTCGAGAATCTGTTCTCAAGTTTGGGTGGCTTTTACTCTTCAGTTTTGGGTTTGCACACTCTTAAGCAATAGCGACTTGTGTTCTCATGTTGATTTCATGAATTATTTTCATCATCAGACCGCTCTCAAAGATGGTCAAAACTTGATGTAGGATAAGCAAGCTCATATTAACTTAACCTGGTTTACCAAAAAGTTGGGGCAACATACACATATAGGGCTTTATCCATGAGTGATTGTTGATAAAAGTGAATTTTCATAAAATCACTTATCTTAGGTCATAGGTCGATCCACCCATCACATGAGTATCCACATGCCTATTTTGATATTTATATCAAATAGAATGAGACTTAGTACCTCCACTGTTGACATCACATATCGATCAAGGAAAATAGACAGAGGTGATAGTTTACGGATTAATATTATCCATATATTAATTCAACGACTACGAACATTTTATATCATATGTACTAAATGAATTTGCCACTTGGTTGTCACAATCTAGAAGTGTACGGAGTTGTCCAAGTAGTAAAAATATCAATCCCACAAGGATTTTGAGAATAAATTATTACACTACTCTTAGCATTTGTTTGTTTAGATAATTGAATTGATTATTTGCTTGAAATAAAAGCTAAAATTGAAACAACTAAATCTAACTATTGTTCAATTCAACAATTGAATGAATGTTACGATTTTTATCCCCGGCTCAATCTATCTAAAGATCATGTCAACCTCCTTCTTAATTATGAATTACATTCCATTTTCAAAGTATCTTTTAAATTATAAAAGTCTTTCTCAAGAACTCCCACAATTAATTGATTATGAAAATTACCCAATTATTTAGCTCTTACTAACTCACGCAATTAGTCACATTCAATATTAAAGCTAAACTTTTTAAAAGAATATTAAAAACTGAACTGTCTCTTAACTAATTCAATTTAATCAATCGATTGTTATTGTATTCCCAATAGAATTAATCTCTCAATCTAACCTTATTGTCTAAATCAATTCACTAAGTGATCTGTCCAATGAAAGCATTAGGTTTAATAACAATCATGGAATAAGAATTGGTTGATTAGAAGTTTTACCTATCGAAGTTCATATTGAGCTCTTTTTAAAAATCCTAACTAACAAATTAGCTACTCATAGAGGTTAAAGAAGAAGAAAAGAAAGAAATAAGAATTCCAAACATATTCGTTGTAATGTAGGAAATACTATAACAAGAAGAACAATTGAAAGAAAAACCCCTTTTATTCTCCTTCACTTGAAATGATGTTTACAATCTTATAACTTCAATCTTCTACTCTCAATGCAATCTTTGAGTAGATGGAAGAACATAAAAAAAAAAAAACCTAAAAATAGTTCTCTAAAAGAAATAAAAGCTAAAATTATCAATTGTTGTCAAAACTTGCAACGTCCTTCCAAGAGGCAAAACATTCTTATTTATATCATTCCATAAAAAATCCTAAAATAAACTTCCATAATTGTTCTACTTTGAGGCACATGGATGTGTGCCTAAATGTGTACGGCTGTGTTTCCTTAGATCTTCTAAAAGCAAAGTAATCAAGCACGACTGTGCGTATTCAAGCATATAACCATGTTTAGTTTGATTTGAACAGGTCTGAATTCCTTTAAATCAGGCATAGTTGTGCGTATTTAGTCACACAGTCATGCTTCAGTGCTTTCTCTATAGAGTCTCTATGTTGGGGCTCAGGCACACAGCCGTGCAGCTTCCTCATCTTGGGGAAATGACATTTTTACTCAGTTCCATACAGATTTTGAGCTCTACTCTTCAAGTTCTCACTTTGGCTCCTCATACATTGACTCCACATTGAACAAAACTAATCATCAAATAATTAAAAGCATAAAAATCAAGTAAAAATAAAACAAAATATAATTAAATTACTACTTGATAAGTGCAAAAAATACTAGATTTTGAGCATTAATTAGTTAAGTTTTATGTGTCTAAAGTCTAGGATAATAATGAATATTGACATGTTCTAGGTTAAAATTGTTGAGTCTAGGTATTTTACGTGTTTCTAGTGCTTTGTTATGTTTTTTTTAGTTTTTAGTTACATTTTATGTTTTTCTATGTTGTTTTAGTAGGTACACTCCTCTTGGAATTAAGGATGATGTGCAAGAAGTGAAGATTTAAAGTTAGGAACTCATCTCATTATAGAAAAGAGCAAGGCACAAACTTCGTGTTGAAAGAGAAGATAACAGCTTAAAGTGTCATTTTGGAGTTAGGCTGTTTCGACCTTTGAGATTCGAAGAAGATTTTGACATCCCAAGCGTTTTATAGTGAGAAAGTGATCTTCTAGACATTTGAATTATACACCTTAATCTTTCCTAATTGATTTTACTTGTCAAAATCTGAGTTCATTTGTATTTGCAAATATTGAGTCCAAGTCAGCATATGCAACTTTCATTTCAAGTTGTGCAGCTCTCAGTATTTTAGTGATATCTTGTGTTACAAAGGTCCAATTGAGATTATTCAAGATGTTATGGAAAGCGTACTTATGTAGCTACAAGTTTTATGTAGAGATCATACTCTAGTTCTATGTCTATCAGTGTGAAAATTGGGTATCAAGATAGAGCTAAAACATTCATTGTTTGGCACAGCCGTGTTTAAAGTGTTTTGATGGCAAGAAGATGCATAGCTATGCACATGGGTGTGCATGGATGTACACCAGCGTGAGCACAACTATACTTGTTTCCTTAATTTTCAGCGATTCTAGTATGCACAGTTATGCACTTCAAAGAAAGAAACAATTAAGGAAGTTTATTTTAGGGTTTTGAGAGTATGATTATAAGTAGGTTTTTTTCCCTCTTTTTGGGAGGTCTGCTGGCTTGGAAAACAACTGAATTCACTTTCATTTTCAAGGAGAACAATTTCATGTTATTTTTCATTTTGATTTTTTTTTTTTATCTACTTAAGGATTATTAAGAGTAAAAGCTTGAAGAACAATTACAAACAATATTCAAGAAAATAAGAATAAAAAGGGGTTTTTCCCTTCCAATCATTCTTTTGTACTTTGTTTGATTTTATACAATGTTTATGTTTAAAATTCCTAATTCTTCTATTTCTTTTCTCTTTTCAATTCCCATGAGTAGCTAAATTAGTAGTTGGGGTTTTTAGACCCAGCCTTGGTTAAATTTCATATCACTAAATCTATAATCCGTTATTACTATTAAACTTAATGCTTTCCTAGGATTGATCACCCTTAGAAATGATTTAGACGATAGGGTGAGATCGAGAGAAGATCCCTATTGAGAATAAAATAATAATCTATTAATTTAATCAAATTGGTCGGGAGACGGTTTGGTTGTTAATATTCCTTGAAAAGCTTTACTTCAATATTGAGAGTAATTAATTGCTTGGGTAGCAGGAGCTAATCACTTGAGTAGTTGTTATAATTAATAATTTATGTGAGTGCTTGGATAGACTTTCATAGTTCTAAATATGCTTAGGAAATGGAATTAATATATAAGTGATAAGGAGATTAACATTAATTTTTGATAAAATTGAGTCGGGAATAAAAACCGTAACATCCATTTAATTGATAAATTTTATAGTAGTTTAATTTAGTTTTCTAGATTAGTTTAATTTTTAGCAAAAATCTTATTCAACCGTCTAAACAGACAAACATAAAAAGTAGTTCAATAGTCAACATCCACTCCCTATGGGATCGATATTTTTACTACTTGGATGACTTCGTGCACTTGCGGATCACAACAACCAAGTTTTTGGTGGCATTACAAGGGAGTGAAAAGTTGATATTATGATAAAATTTGTGTTTTTTGATTTAGACTTCTTTTTAATTTATTTAGTTTGCATTATTTTTAGCTTCTTCTAGTTTTCCACTATCTTGATAAGAAGCTTTGGTAGTGCATGCACTGAACGCACAATACAACTAGACAATATGAATTATTGATATCTCTAAATACTAAAATTGATAGAATATTTTCCAAGAGATTAAGGCGACAAAGGAACACGATGAATGGACCCGAAAATGGAATTGCATATAAAGAAATGGTCAGTAAGACCCACCACCTGCTAGATAGCCAAAGAATAAGAATAGACCGAATGTGCAAAGAACCATGAGGGACTTTGCTAGTCCTCATATGCAAGGGGATCAATTCCTATTATGAGACTGGAAGCTGTTACTAATGATTTTGAAATCAAGCTAGTCATGATTCAGATGATTCAGAACTCTTAGTTTAGTGGATTCCCTTAGGAAGATCTAATAGGCCATATAATAAGATTCTTGGAGTATTGTTTGACTTTTCGAATGAATGGGGTGCAGCCAGAAGCTATCCAGTTGATATTTTTTTCCTTTCTCACTTACTGATTGGGTGAAAAGATGGTTTACTAGTCTGCCATCTCACTCTATTAACACTTATAGGAGACGTATACATCATTTTTCAACAAATACTTTCCATATGCAAAAGTTATGAGAATAAAAAACGAGATCAATTCATTTTATCATAGGGAAGATGAAAGTTTTTATGAGTGTTGGGATAGATGCAAAGACCTTCAGAGGCAATGTCCACTACATTTAATACCTGCCTAGGATTTAGGTTAATCTTTTTATAAGGGTGTCAATATGGCAGTCCAAGTTAATATTAATGCAGCTGTTGGGGGAACAATCATGTCCAAGACACCATAGGATGCTCTAGATCTTTTTAAGGAGATGTCAAATACATAGAGTTTGTGGTCTAATGAGAGAGCTATACCAAGAAAGGGAGGTACACTAGAAGTGGATGGATTGACAATAGTGAATGCAAAATTGGATGCCTTAACAAAAACAATAGATAAATGAACATTAGTGCAATTTCTTCTTCAACTCTTTCATCTTGTTGGCTTTGTCATGGTGGCCATCCTACCATTTAGTGCTAGAGTTTATCCATGGGGAACATGAACTATTTGAGCAACTTCAACAAAGGTGAACTACAGAATCATGTGCTAGGTAATACATATAACCTAAGTTGGAAGAATCATCCAAAATTCTTATGGAACAATCAAGGAAGCAATTAGTGGAGACCTCAAGTACCACCAGGTTTTTGAGGGTTTAATGCTTATCAGGATCAAGGTCAATTTTATTTTCAACAAGGGAAAGTTTCTTCTTATTCATCTTTTTTAGAGAGTAAAATGGAGAAATTCATGGATTTGATAGCAACCAAGATTAAT
The DNA here is from genome assembly GCA_949634005.1 of Mallotus japonicus. Classification (NCBI taxonomy): domain Eukaryota; kingdom Viridiplantae; phylum Streptophyta; class Magnoliopsida; order Malpighiales; family Euphorbiaceae; genus Mallotus; species Mallotus japonicus. Next base: position 6,115 of record CATIWK010195273.1, read on the forward strand.
CAGCAGGATGAGACAATAAAAAGGCTTGAAAGGATATTTGAGCAGATGCATCAGATAATCAACTTATGTTTAGAAATCATTCATCCTCAATCCACAACTTGGAGATACAGATGGGATAATTGGCCAACTCTTTATCCACAAGAAATTAAGGGACTCTTCCTTGTAATACAAAGAAGAATCCTAAGGAGTATGTTAAAGCAATTACCTTGAGGAGTGGGATAGAACTACATCCACTGAAGCAAATGGTGAATACTCAAGTTGAGGAACAAAAGGAAGAAAAAGATAAAGAGTAAATAACTGATAAAGCTGAAACACAAACAAAAAAAAAGTAGAGGGGAAGAATAAGGAAAAAAAAAAGAAGTAAAGCCTTATGAGCCACCTATTCCATTTCCTCAAAGACTTAGAAAGCAAGAGCATGATCAACAATTTGCTAAATTTTTAGAGATGTTTAAGAAGCTACACATAAATAAATAGCCAAAAATGCTAAATTCTTGAAAGAGCTTATTTCTAGTAAGAATAAGTTACAAGAGTTTGATACTATTACACTTAGTAAGGAGTGTAGTGCTATCATTTCAAACAAACTTCCACTTAAGTGTAAATATCCAGTGAATCTTACTATACCTTACTCTGTTGGTAATTTAAATTTTAAAAATGCTCTTTATGATTCAAGTGCTTTTATTAATTTAATTCCTTTATTTACTTACAGGAAGCTTGGTTTAGGGGAAGCAAAAGCAACAAACATCTATTTGCAGTTTGCAGATAGAATAGTCAAGAAACCTCAAGGAATAGTAGATGATGTGCTAGTCAAAGCAAGAAAATTCATCCTTCAAGTGGATTTTATAGTAGTAGATTTTGAGGAAGATGAAGATGTGCCTTTGATCTTTGGAATGCCTTTCATGTACACTACTAAGGCTATCATAGATGTATATAATGGAACTCTCACATTAAGAGTAGGTGAGGACAACTGTAAATTTAATGTGTACCAATGTATGAAGCATCCTTCTAACTCTAATAATTGCATAAGAATTGATGTGATTGATGATTGTATGAGTGAAGTCCAATAAAGAAGTTTGGAAAAACCATGTGATTTGGAGGATGTAAAGAAGTGTTTACAGGTACAATCTCATAATGAAAAAGGGCTTCTCAAATACCAAAACACAGTTACCTGATGTGAAAGCTCAAATAATTATAAAGAAAAAATAAAGAAGTGGTATGACGCAAGCAAATGAGGAAATATTTGGAAATTGGAAATCATATGTTATCTTTCAAATCTAGGTTGAGATCATTTCCATAGAAGCTTAAAAATAGATGGTCAGGACTATATACAGCTTCACAAGTCTATCCTCATAGAGCTATAGAATTGATAAAAAATCAAGGACAAAAATTTAAAGTGAATGGTCAGAGGTTGTACAAGTACAATGGAGGCAAAGAAAATGGTTTTCATCACCTTGCCAACTTGATCAACACCAACATATAGTCCATGCCATGGTCAAGCTTATGACCTTTTAAATAAGCGCTTCTTGGAGGCTCAACCAAGCTTTATGCATTTTTAGTTTTCATCTTGTTCATTTTTTGTGTTTTTATGTCTTTACAATTCATATACACCCATAATTTGTTTTTTAAGTAAATTGAAAGGAAATTGAACATCAGAGATCGAGCAACTCAACCTTTTATCACACATGTGTTGGACGTAAAAAGGGTAGTAAGCTTTATTGTTAGAATAACTTATTCATTGTGTTAATATCTTAATTTTTCTTTTAACTAACCAACATTGAGGACAATGTTGATTTTAAGTGTGGGGGAGTAAGTTGAATTTTATGTGTTTTTATTTTATGCATATAGGTTGTTAGGAATTATCATGCATATCACTTGACAATTTGTAACCTATTCATGTGATTCAGTATGTGATGTTTTCTTGAAAAAGTATGATAATCTTCTATTAACGTTTAGTTTGGATCTTTTAAGCTAGAAAAAAAATTGTGGTCAAGGATTTTTAAAATTTAATCAACTTAATGCTTACTTTTCTATTGAGTGTTTGAATTTGGATAATTAATATTAAAGAAAAGTGCTTGTAAGTTGAAATTAAAGCTTAGCTCTTAGGATAATTAAGTCTGGTACATGACTTGGTATTAAAATAAAATAATAATAAAATGAATGAGATGGAGCAGAAAGGGCACTCGTTGTGAATTTCCTATGAGCTAAGGCTTAAAGTTTATGAATATGAGCTCATTCTACTCCAATGCTCTAAACTGAGTATGAGTATCCGGAGGACCTTTTAAAGGTATCCACATTGAGTAATATGAGAAAGGTGGTGGATCACTAAAAAAATTTATGTTATGTACCTTGCATGTATCGGGGTGAGACATACTAAGGGTTAGGATGATTTGGACTTACTTTCATTTTCTTTAATGTTAATTGTCTACTTTCATTAATTCAATAGAAAAGTTTGCTCTCCACATGGTAATTTGTATATCCTTAACCTCCAATTATTGTTTTAGTTTTTGGATTTTTAACCTTTATATTAATGGGAGATTAAAGTGGTTAGTCAAGTTAAAAATAGCTAATGGGTTTAATTCTTTGGATGAATAGGGTGTTTTCATGTTTTGCTTGAGGACAAGCAAAAGCTCAAGTGTGAGGGAGTTGATAAGCGCAAAAAATACTAGATTTTGAGCACTAATTAGCTAAGTTTTGTGTGTCTAGAGTCGAGGATAATAATGATATCGAAATGTTTTAGGATAAAATAGTTGAGTTTATGTTTTTACATGTTTTTAGTAAATTTATTATGTTTTGTTATTTTAAGTTACGTTTTCTATTTTTCTATATTGTTTTGGTAGGTACACTCTTCATGAAGTTAAGGATTATGTGCAAGAAGTAAGGACATAAAGCTAGGAGCTCATCTCGTTATAGAAAGGGTAAGGTACAAACTCCATGTTGACAAACAATATAAGAGCTTAAAGTGCAATTTCAGAGTTGGGCTTATTCGACTTCTAAGATTCGATAAAGATTTTAATATCCTTAAAGTTTTAAAATAAGAAAATAGTCCTCTAGATATTAAAGTGGACTTCTTAATTTTTCTGAATTAAGCTTATTTGTCAAAACCCGAGTTCGTTTGTGATTTCAAATCTTGAGTTGAAGTCAGTATATATAGCTTTCATTCTTAGTTGTATAACTCTTAGTATTTCAGCAATATTTGGAGCTATAGAGGTCTAATTGATATGATTCAAGATGTTTTGGAAAGCTTTAATTATGCAGATACAACTTCCATAAAGAGATCAAGCTCTAATTCTATCTCTATCTATGCAAAATTTGGGTTACAAGTCAAAACTGAAACACAAATTGCTTGACAAGGCTATATGTTAAAGTGTAGATGGCTAGAATCAGACACAATCGTGTGCAATTTTGACACAACTATGCTTAAGAGTAATTTACATAGAAACGTCATTTTAGAAGCATACACATATGTGTGCTAAAACACACACAACCGTGTGTGACAGCTAGAACATTTTAGGAAAGTGTTTTTAGGGTTTTTGAAGGGAATATATATATATATATAATGTAACATATGTGTGATGCTAAAATTGTCTTTAGTCAACTTGTATATATTTACTATGTTGTTTGACTGTAACAAAGTTTCTCTATGAACATTTATAGTTGACTTTTATTGTTTTAATGTTTGTTATAAGCCGGATCACATAAGGTTACATTATGTGCATGGTGCATTTTATAAAGAGCATTAATATACATATAGTACATACTTAACGGCCCGCTATGCGTACAGCTTCATTGTCTCTTCTCTGAGATCAAAGCTACTTCTACTTGAGAGTAACAGTGTTGTTATTCCAACTACAATCAATGAAAGGCTAAACATTGAATCCTAAACCCTAATCTCGAATCCTGAACCCTGAAATCTCAACCTTCAACATGATTTTACCAATGCATAATGTGAAAGAAAATTTTAGAGAGAATAATGTCTCTCCAGACTTACAAGAGCTCTCTGTGTTAGTAATTTCTCAAAAGAAGTTTTGATGTGATCCACATCTAGTAAAAATTTATGATTGCTTATGTGGACCACATCAAAACTTCTTTGAGGAACAATTACTACCCAAATTACATGTCTTACACTGAATCTTCAAGGCCTGAAGTGAGATCTCTCTTAGGGCCACTTTCCTAGTCCCAAAGACTCTGTTAAAGCTATAAGTTCCTGGGGTTGGGGCTTGCCCAATGTTGGAGGCAGTGTTGATATAAGACAAAAATATCCTCAGTTTGTAAAATAATATTTTCTTTAATAAACTTGAATAATAATAATAATAATGAGTAGCCCAGACATAGTAATATAGTTGCTAGCAATTATATGTCTTAATATGAATTCACTATTATAATTGCTAGCTATTATATTAGTGAAATGAGATTAAGACATAATTGCTAGCAACTATATTATATGTCTGGGCACCTTATTATTATTGAGAAATAGGGAGGTTGGCTAGTCTGAAATTTAGTCCTCTTTACATTAAAAATTTTAATTTTTAATTTTCTTCCATCTACTCAAGTGGATCCAGAGTGGAAGAATTTAGTGTTGAGACTTCAAGCATCATCCGAATAAAATTGCATAAAAGGATTTTTTTTCTTTATTTATTCTTTTTATGATCAATTGTTATATTATAATGAATATGTTTGGATTTTCAATTGTTGCTTCTTCTTCTTCACCAATCTCTATGAGTGGCTAATTCATTTAGTTAGGGTCTTTTGGACCTAGCTCAACATGTACTTGATTAGGTTAAACTTTTTAAAAATTATTCATTTCATGAATGTTACTGGACTTAATATTTTCATTAGCTTGGCCACCCATTGAATTGAAACATTAAGCTTAGATTGAGAGATTTATTCTAGTGAGAAAAATATTAACAATCTATTAATTCAAATTGATTTAGTTAAGAGACACCTCAATAATAATATTCCTCATATGATTACTTTATAGAATTGGTTATGATATTTTAATTATGCTAGGGAGAGCTAAGGAATCGGGTAATTATCATAATTGGTTAATTATGAGAGTACTTAAGAAAGACCTCATAATTCATAAGATGCTTCAAAAATAAAATGAAATTCATAATTAAGGTAGAAGTTTACATAATCTCCAGATAGTTGAGCCAAGGATAAAAGCCCTAACCTTTAAGACTAGTTGGTTGTTTAATTTTAATTTCTTTTCTTCTTTCATTTTCATTACTCAAAAATATCAGTTATCTAAACAATCAAATACTAAAAGTAATTCAATAGTTAGTTCTTAAATCCCTGTGGGATCGATATAATTTTACTACTTGAACGACTTCATGCACTTGCAGATCACACATCAAGTTTTTAGTGCAGTTGTCAGGGATTTGTAGGATTAATATTGTGATAAAATTAATATTGTTTACTTTAGAATTTTTATTTTTTTGTTATTTGTTATTTTTTTTATTTTGTTAAATTGTCATACCAATAATTCTTATTGGTATATTCGCACAACATGCAATAGAAGTAAACAAGGTGAACTTTTGTTATCTCTTGATATTGAAATTGATAAAAAATTTCACAAGAGAATTGCTGAGCAAGATCCACCACCTGCTCGACATCAAGAAATTCAAAATAGACATAATATGCAGAGAACGATGAGAGATTTTGTTAGTCCACATTTGCAGGGAGATCAGAAACCTATTGTGAGACCGGCAATTAATGCTAGTAATTTTTAAATCAAGCCGACGATGATTTAGATGATTCAGAACTCCCAGTTTAGTGTATTTCTTCAGGAAGATCTAATAGGCATATGATAAGATTCTTGGAATATTATTTGACTTTTAGAACGAATGGGGTGCAACCAGAAGATATCCGATTGATACTTTGTCTTTTCTCACTCACTGATAGGGTAAAGAGATGGTTCACAAGGCTGCCACCTAATTCTATCAATACTTGGCAAGAGCTCTACACTGCATTTTTCAATAAATACTTTCCACCTGTAAAAATTTTGAGAATAAAAAATGAGTTACATTCATTTTATCAAAGGGAAGATGAAAGTTTTTATGAGTGTAGGGATAGATTCCAAGACCTTCAGAGACAATGTCCACAACATTTAATACCCACATGGGATTTACCTCAATCTTTCTATAAGGGTGTCAGTCCAGCAGTCTGAGTTAATATTGATGCAGCTGCTGGGGGAACAATCATGTCCAAGACACCAGAGGATGCTCTAGATCTTTTTTAGTAGATGGAAAAAATGTACAGTTTGTGGTCTAATAAGAGAGCCACACCAAAAAAGGGAGGTGCACTAGAAGTGGTTGGATTAATAATGTTGGATGCAAAATTGGATGCCTTGACGAAAAGAATGGACAAAATGAACATTAGTGCAATTTCTTTTTAGCTCTTTCATCTTACAAGCTTTGTCATGGTAGACATCCTACCATTGAGTGCTAATTTAAAGTGAATGGCCAGAGATTGTACAAGTACTATGAAGGCAAAGAAGATGGTTTTCATCACGCTGCCTACTTGATCAACACCAATACATAATTCATGCCATAGTCAAGCTTATGACCTCTTTAGTTTTCATTTTCTTGGGGGCTCAACCGAGCTTTATACATTTTTAGTTTTCATTTTGTTTATCTTTTGTGTTTTTTATGTCTTTAAAACACATATCCACCCACAATTTATTTTTCATGTAAATTGAAAGGAAATTGAGCATCAAATCGAGCAACTAAACCTATGCTCACACAAGTGTTGGACATGAAAAGGATAGTAAGCTCTATTGTGAAAATAATTTATTCATTGTGTGAATTTCTAATTTTTCTTTTAATTTACCAAAATTGAGGACAATGTTGATTTTAAGTGTGGAGGAGGAGTAAGTTGAATTTTATTGTGTAAAATTTTTTGTGTCCTTTTGTGTTTTATTTTGAGTTATTTTTTGTTTAGTTTAGAATATGATAAAAAGGGGATCATGCACCTCATGCATTTTATGTGTTTTTATTTTATGCATATAGGTTGTTAGGAATTATCATCTGAGAATTTGCAACCTATTCATATGATGAATGTGATTCATTATATGATGTTTTCTTGAAAAAGTATGATAATCTCCTATTAATTTTTGGTTTGGATCTTTTAAGCTAGAAAATAAATTGTGGTTAAGGATTTTTAAATTTTAATGAACTTAATTAATGCTTACTTTTTTATTGAATGATTGAATTAGGATACTTGATGTTAAATAAAAGTGTTTATAAGTAAAAATTAAAGCCTCGCTCTTACGATGATTAAGTTTGGTACATGACTTGTTATTTTATTTTCTTCTTGAAAAATAATAAAAAAAGGAAAAGCAAACAAGATTTAGCATAAAACACACTCGTTATGAATTTTTTATGAGCTGATGCTTAAAGTTTATGAATATAATCTCATTCTATTCTAATGCTCTAAACTGAGTATGAGTACCCAAAGGACACCTTAAAGGTATCCATACTAAGAAATACGAGAAAGGTAGGGGATCGCTGTAATTGGGAAACCTTAAAGAAGCAATTCAATAAAAAAGTACCTTGCATGTATCAAAGTGAGGCTTAAATGATTTCGACTTACTTTCATTTTCTTCAATGTCAGTTGTCTACTTTCATAAATTCAATAGAGAAGTTTGCTCTCCTCTTAGTAATTGTATATCCTTAACTTTGAATAATAGTTTTAGTTTTGGAATTTTAAGATTTATATTAATGGAAATTAAAGTGGTTAGTCAAGTTAAAAATAGCTAATGAGTTTGATTCTTTGGATGAATAGGGTATTTTCATGTTTTGCTTGACAATAAGCAAAGGCTCAAGTGTCAGGGAGTTGATAAGTGCGAAAAATACTAGATTTTGAACACTAATTAGTTAAGATTTTTAACACTAATTCGTTAAGGTTAAAATTGTTGAGTCTATATTTTTGCATGTTTTTAGTAATTTTTTTATGTTTTGTTAGTTTTTAGTTGCATATTATGTTTTTCTATGTTGTTTTGGTTGGTACACTCTTCAAGGAGTTAAGAATGACACACAAGAAGTAAGGACATAAAGTTAGGAGCTTATCTCATCATGAAAAAGGGCATGGAATAAACTCCATGTTAAAAGATAAAATAAGAGCTCAAAGTGCAATTTTAGAGTTGGGCTGATTTGACCTCTAAGATTCAGTGAAGATTTTGATATCCTCAAAGTTTTAGAATGAGAAAATGGTCTTCTAGATATTTGAAGTGGACTTCTTGAGCTTTCCTAAATAAGCTTGCTTGTCAAAATCTGAGTTCATTTGTGGTTTCAAATCTTGAGTCGAATTTAGCATATAATGCTTTCATTCTAGGATGCATAGCTCTTAGTGTTTCAGAAATATTTTAAGCTATAGGGGTCATATTGAGATGATTAAAAATGTTTTGGAAAGCCTACTTCTGTAGCTATAACTTTAATGAAGATATCAAACTCTAATTCTATCTCTATGAGTGGAAAATGCAGGTTATAAATTAGCACTAAAATATGAACTACTTGACACGGCTCTATGTTAAAGTGTAGATAGCTAGAATCAGGCACAACCATGTGCAATTTTGACATAGCCATGCCTAAGAGTAATTTTCACAGAAACATCATTTTAGAAGCAGACATAGTTATATGCTAAAACACACACAGCCATGTGTGACGGCTAGAACATTTTAGGAAAGTGTTTAGAGAAATAGGGAGGCTGGCTACTCTGAAATTCATTCTTTTTTACATTAGAAATTTTAATTTTCAATTTTCTTTCATATACTCAAGTGGATCAGAACTGGAAGAATTTAATGCTGAGACTTCAAGCATCATTTGAATAAAATTGCTTAAAGAGAGTTTTTATTTATTTATTCCTTTTGTGATCAATTGTTATATTATAATGAATATGTTTGGATTTTCAATTGATTCTTCTTCTTCTTTTCCAATCTCTATGAGTGGCAAATTCATTTAGTTAGGGTCTTTTAGACTTGGCTCAACATGAACTTAATCAAAGATTATGAATATGTAATGAATGTTATTGGACTTAATGGCTTTCATTGGCTTGGCCACCCATTGAATTGAACTAGACAGTAGGATTAGAGTGAGAGATTAATTCTAGTCAGAAAAGTAATAACAATCTATTAATTCAAATTGATTTTGTCAAGAGACACTTCAATATTAGTATTCCTTAGAAGATTGCTTTATAAAATTGGTTATGATATTTTAACCGTGCTAGTAAGATCTAGGGAATCGAGTAATTATCATAATTGGTTAATTATGAGAGTACTTGAGAAATACCTTATAATTCATAAGATGCTTCAAAAATGAAATGAAATTTATAATTAAGGTAGAAGTTGACACAATCTATAGATAGTTGAGTCGAGGGTAAAAGCCCTAACCTTTTTAAATTTATTAAATTCTAAGACTAGCTTGATGTTTAAATTTAATTTCTTATCTTCTTTCAATTTCATTATTCAAAAATATCAGTTATCTAAAGAAGAAAATAATATAAGTAATTCAATAGTTAGTTCTTAAATCCATGTGGGATCGATATTATTTTATTACTTGAACGACTCTGTGCACTTGTGGATCACAAGCATAATAGCATCACCACCAAAAGAAACTCTTTTTATCTCAACTTTTCTTCTTTCTCAATAATCATTAGCTGCTCCTCATTCTTAGGAAATGGTTATGCTACTTAGGCATCAAAGACATGTGTGGTGAGCACAAGCCTAAGTAGAGCAAATTTTAAAAATTTTGCTTTACATAACCCTTCACCACATGAAGAAATCCTATCCCAAGGATCTAATTTGCATTCCAATTTGCATTTAACACATAGTTAAATATTAAAACAACATATAAACAACAGCCTAGGAATTCTAAGCTTAGGAATACTTATAAACTCCTAAGTTTGATGTAGAACACAATAGTATCTACAAGCTTTTATGTAGTTAGGTTCAACTCTTGAATCATATGCTCTAGCCTCCCAAGTGTTAGGCCTCTAGCTTGAAACACCAAAGCTTCACCAAGTCACCTACTTGCTTTAATTTGGTTAGTTGCAAATTTCCTCTCCAGTGACCCTCACAAGTCTTGCACTAACTCAAACTCTTGCAAGTATATTTTGGGCTTACTTTGTGTATATGTTGTTTCTCTCTTTTATGTCTCTACACAAAAACTCTTAAAATTTTTAACCTTAAGAACATCTCTAAGGTCACATATTTAAAGGTAGAGAAAGCTAACCTTAATCTCTTACATCACATGCATATGATTTGTCATGATAAGTATATAACTCATCATGATAAGTATACAACTTGTATACTTATCTAGTGCACTAAGAACTATGTGGAGAATTAATACATCTCATGTATATGTCTACATATATTCTCTACACTTAATCATGTCACCTAATCCTTAGCTTTGCCTTAGTCAAATTTATACACACAAGAGATAATGTGTGCCTAACATGAGAAACCCAATGAGCCAAGCTTAATACTTATCATGTCCATGGTCAACATTATACACATAAAGGATAATGCTTGCCTAACATGAAAAATTTGAACCATGGCATGTTCACATGGAGTTGGGTTTGGTAATTGGGCCAACCTTTGGCCCAAGCCCAATCCATTTGACAAATGGGTTTGGATTAGGTTCATGGGCTTTCTCTACATTTTGGATTAATCTTTGGTCCAAAACTCTTTTAGGCCTAGGCCCAAACAACTTGGGCCATTAATCCAAGTCCAATTAGAAACAACATAAATTATTAATTTAACACTCTAATTAATATCTCATATTAATTAAGTATAAATTAATAATTAAACCCTTAGTGGAATTAGATTTCATGATATGCTACAATAATTTCTTGAAGCATAAATCCAATTCCATTAATCTTAATTAATTGATTAAACTCTTTAATCAATAATTAGATTAATATTGATGATGATTTGGTGAAACTCTTTTAGGTGTGACTTACTAGGTTCATCTCTAATTGGCAATGAGAAGATAATATCAACACTTGATATTATTTGAAACTCCTTTCAAGTCTAAATGTGAAAATCCCAATTATGCACATTTAGTTCTCATAAGTTATGAGTGACCCCTAGCATCGATATCATAACTACCCAATTAGAAATGAATGCATGTATTGATTCACATGAACCCTTTGGTCATAATTACCGTGCACTAGAATCCCTTCATTAGAAGATCCCAATGTATCCTAGAGTTAAGGTTTTTTCAAACTCTAATAGCTTTATCATATGACCTCATCTCAAGTTTAATTCTTGATAAAACATAACAAATACTAGAAATTCTTTCTAGCACTGAAACTCTTTCAGACTGTGTCATGTTTGTCCTGGCCAGGAACTTATGCTTCAAGAACAAACTTAGATGGTATAGGATCTTACCCGGTTCACTTCAGGCAATGAATCCCATCTTGGTCGAACACTCATCCCTACATTTAATTGACTAGAGCCACCACATGCCATATACCCATATGTTAATAACACAGGTATGTAAGTGGTAATAAACCCTAACCACTTAAATGTGGATGATCTGTCACCTCAGGTCAAAGGACTATATGCACCATTATGACCTAGATTGTGATCGTTGAATATAAGTGAATATCCTCGTGATCACAAATCTAACATCATGTTCGATCCACCCATCACATGAGTATCCACATGTATATTCTGATATCTCATTTCAAGTAGTATAAGACTCACTACCTTCCACTATTAGTATCACATACTAATCAAGGAAAATAGATAGAGGTGATAGTTAAATTAATACTACCCAAATATTAATTTTATCGACTACGAACATTTTATAGCATATGTACTAAATAAATCTGTCATTCATATTATCAACACTTGATAATAGATTTATTTAACATTATGCTAAAGGGTGAATATTCAATTAATTAAATAAACACTTTAGATAAAAGAATATTCTTTATTGCCATTTGGGATTATGTACAATGTCAAAATATGTGATTGGCCTCTAGGGCATACCACCTATGCTAACAATCTCCCACTTGCACTAGAGCCAATCACTACAATATCTTAGATCCATCTTCTCAAGATGTTTATCTAGTTGTAGTTACATATGCACTTTAGTGAGTGGATCAGCCATATTGTCAGCTGAAGCTACCTTTTGCACGAGCATATTGCTCTTTCTAACAAGTTTTCTGATAATATGATAATGTGTTTCTATATGTTTGGATTTCTAGTGAGGCATCGGTTCCTTTACCAGAGTAATGGTTCCATTATTGTCACAACAGAGAGGAATCGTGGACTCAATAGAAGGAACAATTCCTAGTTTATTATTGAACTTTTATAATCCAAACAACTTCTTTAGCAACATCTAATGTGCCTATATACTGGGCCTTTATTGCTTGGAACTCTTCCAACTCACTGCACCTTCATTATAAATAAACACAAACCCAGAGATAGACTTTCTATCATCCATATCTGATTAAGTCTATAAAACCATCTATCTTTAGATCACCTCCTCTATAAGTTAAGACTAGATCTTTAGTTCTTCATAAGTACTTAAAGATCGCCTTAATAGCTATCTAGTGTTCTTAACCTGGATTGGATTGAAACATGCTAGTCATACAAACAGCATAGGCAATATCATGCCTAGTACACATTAAGCTTCCTATAGCCGAATCATAAGGAACTTTGCCCATTTGCTCCTTTTCCTCAGGTGTTTTAGGTAATATACCCTTGGATAAATGGATACAATGCCTAAAAGGTAACAATCCTCTCTTGGAATCAAGCATGTTGAAACTTTTTCAACACCTTTTCCAAGTAAGGACTTCGAGACAAGATTAGGATCATTTCCTAGTCTATACACTTAAATCCCGAGAATATAGGTTGTTTCCTCTAAGTCTTTCATCGAGAAGGTTTTAGATAGTAATAGTTTCACAGAAGTCATCATACCGACATCATTTCCAATTCAATAGAATGTCATTCATATACAAGACTAGGAAACTGAGTCACCTCCCACTAACCCTCTTGTAAACATATAGCTCATTATCATTCTTAATGAAACCATAAGAACGAATAGCCTCATCAAATCGATGATTCCAACTCCTTGAAGCTTGCTTTAGACCTTAAATAGATCTATTAAGCTTGCACACTATTAAGCTATCCTCGAATTCAAAACCCTTGGGTTGCTCTATGAAAATGTCTTCCTTAATATAACCATTAAGGAAGGCGGTTTTGACATTTATTTTTCAAACCTCATAATCATAGTGTGCGGCTATTGCTAAAAGAATTCAAATGAATTTAAGCATGGCTACTAGTAAGAAGGTCTCCATATGTTTGACCATTTGCCCATACCAAAACTTTTTCGCTATAAGCCTAGCTTTAAAGGTCTCTACCTTCCCACGTGCACCAATCTTTCTCTTGAAGATCCATTTCTACCTAATGGGTACATTACCCTTAGGAAGATCAACAAGTGTCTAGACTTGGTTTGCATACATGGAATCCATTTCATTTTTCATAGCCTCAAGCAATCTTAAAGAATCTTTATCGCATAAAGTTTTTACATATGTAGTAGGATTATTAACATGAATGTAATCTTCATGAACATGTAACTCTTGCAAATTATGAAGAAAACCGTGTCTCTTGGGTGGACGATATACCCTACTAGTCCTTCTAGGAGTTGGTGTAACGACATTCTTTAATTTGGAATAGGCTCTTTGGGTTAATCAATATTTATTTTATTAATTTGTTGGGCTTCCTTAGATGACTCCTCATCTAACATTATCTTCCTTCTTTTCCTATCTTCCTTAAGAAACTCTTTCTTAAGAAAAATAGTATTTATGCATAAAACAATAGCTTGTTTAGGAGGAAGATAAAAGCAATACCCTAAACTGTTTTTAGGATATCCAACAAATTTTTTTTAATCGATTTTTCATCCAAATTGTCCAATTTTAGCCTTTTGATAAAAGCTTGGACATCTTTAAATCTTAACATGTTTAAGACTTAATACTCTATCATCCCATATCTCATATGGTATAATAGAAACGAATTTGGATGACACACGATTAAGGATGTGGGAGGGCATTTGGAGTTCATAAACCCTATAAGAAGATTAGTGTAACTCATCATTGAATGTACTATATCTAATAAAGTACGATTCCATCTCTTAGATACACAGTTTAATTGAGGTATTCTAAGCTGTGTGAGTTATGATGCAATGACATGTTTCTTAAGGAACTTAATGAACCTGGTACTCAAGTATTCAGCTCTTTGATCTCATCTTAGAGTTTTAATACTTTTCCCAATTTAGTTTTCTACTTGGGCTTTGAATTCTTTGAACATTTCAAAGAATTTGCTCTTGTTCTTCATAAGAACCAAGTACCCATCTAGAGTAGTAGAAACTACCTCTAGCCATTTCACTAAACATACATCACTATTTATGATTTCCAATATATCTTTGGCTCTTACCATTGGTCCAAAAAATGGTGATCTAGGGGTTTTTGCCTTGAAGACAAGCCTCACAAGTCGAATTGGATGCGGATTCAAGATTGCTCAAGATACTCATCCTTTCCAACTTATTAATCCTATATTCCATAACATGACATAATCTCAAGTGCCATAGATATTTGGATTTAGAGGTATTTTTAATAGGCATTTTATTTGCATTACTCACATTAGTTTGAGCCTCATTGTTATTGGACATATTATCAATATAATATAAACCATGTATTATATGTAATTACCATCCCTAAACAAGCATCTCATTTTGGCCATAACATACAGGCTTTCATAATCTCACTCACTAGGCACACTTGAAGGCTAACCCTTCAACTACATTAGCACGGCACGGCCCTTCTTCCTTCACCGTCCTGCA
>CATIWK010195279.1:0-14775 GCA_949634005.1 Mallotus japonicus
AATTGACAAGTACAAGGGGTGATATATGCATTATGTCATCAGATTAGTCATACTAGTGCATTTTATGCAAGTTTAAGTTTAAAATGGCAAAATTATAAGTTGAGGTGTAAAACTGACAAATTATGCCAAATATAAGGGCCATAAATGTATTATACCATAAAAGAATGCTAGTAGTATAAGAGTCTATGCATGTTGTCTTTTATAAGAGTATAAAAGGAGCTTATTATTGGTGACACATCAAAAAGGGTAACCACTAAATCTCTAGTTAACTTAGATTTCATTTCTCAAATTGAGCCAAAGACTACTAATGAAGCTTTGTAAGATGAATTTTGGGTTATTGCCATGCAAGAAGAACTTAATCCATTTGAGAGCAGTAAGGTTCGGAACCTAGTTCCAAGACCTAAAATTCATCGTATTATTGGTACTAAGTGGGTATATAGAAATAAATTAAATGAACAAGGTATCTGTAGACGGCGGGGTTTAGCGCGCACCCAAGTTTCTTACAACCGCGACACTGTTTAAGCTTAGGGCTCTAGAAAACACACTACTATATCACAAAGACATAGCATGGAGATGATGGAGTCACCACCCAGGGTAATAACTGGGACAAAATCGGAGGTGGTACTTGATTCTCTAAAAGAAAGCTAGCACCACAACCAGGAAATTCTGGGTACGGAATACTAACTTCTCTTAGTCTTGTGTTCTTTTAGAATTATTTTATTAATCACTATTTTATCCTCTATTTACATGCAATTTCATTAAACCCTTATTTTAAAAAATAAACTCCAAGGCAACCAATCAATGAAATTACATACAAATAATGCATCATTCAAGCTCATAATCCCTATGTTAGTCTAATCTACAAATTTTAATTAAGATGAGCTAAGTTTACATATTTTATTTTATAAATGAGCCTAAAAAGCTAGTGTGCCTAATTCCTAGTCAATTTTATTCAAATGATTCTAAGTCTATTTTTAATTCTAAAAATGGGCCTAGGTTTACAAATTATGAAAATACTTCAATTAATGGGTTAAGTCTAAATTAATTTTATTAACTAAAAATGGGCCTAAGTCTAATTTAACTAAGTGGGCCTAAATTATTTCTAACCTAAAATCTAAGTTGATTATGGGCCTAAATCAAATTAATCAATAAAACCTCATTTAATTAACCTAATTATTAAAAGTGAATCTAATAATTAACCTAAAAAACTCTAATTATGAGCTTAGATGTAAAAACACAAAAAAAACATAACTCAAACATAAAAATAGATCAAAACCATAAAAAGAACATAAAAGCATAAAAAAACATAACAAAACAGTAAATAACTATAAAAATGATAATTAAAACAATAAAAATAACAATAAAATAATAAATCCATTAAAACATGCATTAAGTGATTTCCAACCCTAATTTATTTAATATGCAACCTAAATTAATCTAAAACCACCATTTATTTTATTAAGATTTACCAAATGAACCTATTTACTAATTACTTAATCAAAATAAAACTAACATCCATACATAATTTTATTAATCATCCCACTATTGGGGCTATTACAAGAATCTAAAATAAATATAACAATAAAAACAATAAAAACAGTAAATAATAAAATACATAGAATAATAACAAAAGAAATAATAAGAAGATCTAAAACTAATTAATCATGGAATTCGTCCATGATTTCTAAGATGCTTGTCTTGTAATTTTAGGTCACCCCCTCCATCAAAATATACAAAAAAACGATTAGTATATAAATAAATCAACGTAAAGAAAGAAAGAAGAAGAAGAAGAAGGAGAAGAGAGAAGAAAACAAAATAAAATAAAACGAAGTATTAAAATAAGCAAAACAAAAAAAAGAATGACAAACAAACACTGAATGGTTGATGCAGTATTGATTGCTCCTTAGAGGGTGATTTTCACCGTTTGATTACTGGGGAATTCGTCTGGAATATTTAACTTCAACTGTCTTTAGAGGCAACTGTGTTTCTAAAACCAGTAAAAGGACTCCCGTGTGTGTGTGTGTGTGTGCTTGAATTCTTTCCGCAGAAGATTTTAAAGAAGAAGAAGAAAACTTGTTTTGATTTGTTTTGTAGAGAAAAACTTGGTTTTTAGCTCTAGCTTTATAAGAATCAACTCCGTTCTTCCTTCTCTTTTCCTCCTGATCAAAATCCTCTTTTTTTCCTTTTTTTCTTTTAAAGCAGACTTAACTGTTGTTTATATAGAGACCGTGAAAAAACCTAAGCATAGTCTAAACATGACTCTGCTGCATCAGAGGATCGAGTTCCTCCTGTGAGGGACTCTTTCTCCTGATAATTTCAGCAATTAACTAAAAGTTAATCACTTGAAAAAGTCATTATCTCATCACTGAACCAATCAGAGTTGAGATAAATGAATTTTATTTGCATTAAAACACTGAAAAATTGAAAACAACGAGTTTAAATTCCGACTGGAAGTCCAGATTGCCGATCGGTAATCTGGAATTTCGATCGGAATTCTGGATTTCCGATCGAAAATCCATTATTCCAATTTGAATTTTTTTTAACATTTAATTACAAAAAGGTCCCAATAAAAACCAAAACTTTTCAATTGAGTCCTTTAAAACACTTTAGAAACACAATCAAGCCTTTTCGAGATTTCAAACTCAAATATCCCGAGACTCATTTATAATTTTCTTATTATCGGAGTTCTCTGTCGCATCGATACTTAGCTATCTTAAAATTGGGTGTCTACATTAGGTTTATTCTTTTAATTAAAAAACAAAATTATATATCAATTATCTTTACCTTTTTCTTCTCATTCTCAATTAAATTAGGTTTATTATTTTAATTAAAAAACAAAATTATATATCAGTTATCTTTTCTTTTTCTTTTTCTTTTTCTCATTCTCAATTAAATTAGGTTTATTATTTTAATTAAAAAACAAAATTATATATCAGTTATCTTTTCTTTTTTTTTCTCATTCTCAATTAAATTAGGTTTATTATTTTAATTAAAAAACAAAATTATATATTAATTATCTTTACCTTTTTTTTCTCATTCTCAATTAAATTAAGTTTATTATTTTAATTAAAAAAAATTATATGTCACTTATCTTTACCTTTTTTCTTTCTCATTCTCAATTAAATTAGATTTATTATTTTAATTAAAAACAAAATTAGATATCATTTTTTTTGTCAAACTGATACTTAATTAAAAAACAAAATTAGCACCACTCATCACCACCACCATCATCACCACTCATCACCACTGCCACCATCCATCACCACTGCCACCACTCATCACCACCGCCACCATCCATCACCACTGCCACTACTCATCACCACCGCCACCGTCCATCACCATTGCCGCCACCTACCACTAGCACACCAAAACCACCATCATTAGCAGCACTAGCCCTACCATCTGAGACCACCACCACCTGAAGGGAAACAAGCATATATGATTGAACAATTAAAGCATAAACAGAGAACAAAATCAAGAGATTGGGGGTGGATAGAAGCAGCAACACCATAAGCATCGCCGAAGGTACCATTAGAGGAGGTGGACGACGGCATGGGAGGACTAAATCCCTAAAACTAAAAACAAAATTTTCTAAATCCTTAAAACATTCAAAACTCTAAAACCTATATCAAAAAGAGATTCGAAGAACTAAGAAATTATTTTCCAAAACAACCAAAATTAGCATAACCCATGATGATATAAACAATATAAACAACTAATAAAAAAAATCAAGAAATTAGGGTTCTTCAACGCAACTGCAGCAGCAAGCCGCGGGCTTCAACTGCTGCAGCAAGCCGCGGGCTTCAACTGCTTGGCGAGCTGCGGTCGACTGCGATGAAGCTGGAGGACGGCGACAGGCGGCTGCTGGTGGACTGTGGGCAGCAGTGGTCTGGCCGGAAGAAGGAAAACGATGGTGAGAAGAAAAACGGAAGAAGGAAAATTTTGTTTTTAGTTATTTTTTTACTTTATTAAATATTTATTAAATATATAAAATGACAGGTGGCAAAATTAATTTGTCGCAGGCTCAGGTGGTGTACACATCAGCGGCCACGCATGCGAAAATTAATGAAGATTGACGGTTTTGACCTTAAGTGCTAACGGTATAACACACAGGGTACGAAACCTGTCACGAAAAAAATCACATGGCTCAAAGTGCAAAACCGCCAAACCACAAGGACGTTTTTTTGTACTTATCCCAATTAAGTTCCTACGCACTTGAAGAAATCATTAGAAACTTAAATTGATTATCAAAGATCAAAATTAGGAGTTTGATCAAAATTAGGAGTTTGATCATGCAAATGGTCAACAATCTCCTCCTTTTTGGCTTTGACAACCAATTTGATAAAATAATAAATAATGTGTGTGTGTGTGTGTCAAAAACAAGAAAAGAAAAATGCTATGTAAAATAGCTCCCCCTTTCAAGTTAAATAAAAGCAATAAGAGAAATTAATTTACCCCCCCTAAATATATGCATAATTTCAATATCATGTACAAAAGATTTTTTAAATACCAAATAATCACAAAGAAGATGATTTTTGAAATTATCTCCTTTAACAAATATATTTCTTTATTTCTTCTCCTTTATGGACATGATAAGAAATATAAATTTATAGAGATAAACCTTTTAATTAAAAATAAAATAAAAGAAACAAAGTAAGCAAAACAAGACTTAATATCACAAATATATTAAAAACATAATAATATGATCATTTAAATAACAAAACTTGTAGCACTTACAATGCATCATAAAAATATTACATATACTACTTTAAGCATTAAAGTTAAGTACTACTACTAAAACATATGGTCATATAGCGCTTAGCATATCACAAGCACAAACACATCTGCTTCTCCCCTTTTGTCAAAGACAAAAGGGAAAGAAAGAGATAAACTAGAAACAAAAGACCAAGAACTAAAAAAAAATGAAAACAAGAGAGACTAAAACTAAGAAAAATAACTAAGGGTCTTGATGTTCTTGGAATGGAGGAGGAGGAGGTGGAGAAGGAGGATTCCAAGTGCATTGGATATTGTGATGACATAAAGGTGATTAATGTCATGCTCCATATGATCCATTCTTTGCTCACACCGATCAAGTCTTGTATCCACATGATCAAACATTGAGTTGAAGTTTGATTTAACAATAGATAAACGATCAAAGAAATTACCAACCCAAGCCGGTTCACCTTCAACACTTTGAGAGGTAGAGGGTCCTCTTTGCCTCTTCCTTTGAGTTTGCGAAGGGACTTGCTCTTGAGGGATTTCTTCTTCAGTTTGCAGACTCTCAAGGCCATAAGTACCTATGTGTTCAATGTCTTCAAGATCTTAATATAGCTCCTCATTAACATCTTAATCTCCTACTTCATTTTTCTAAACCCAAATATCTCTAACGAGTTTGAATTGCCTTGAATTCCTCAAAAGATTATCATCAAGAAAAGAAGGTGGAATAAAAGGAATATTGTTCAAGGAAATTCCAAAGTGGTTTGCAATTTGGGTGATGAAGCCTCCAATACATAAACTTCCACTAACACTATCACTTAACAACCAAAACCTCCATTGAAGCCATCTTCTTAATTCAACATCTATGCCTTCAACAAGACATCTAATAAGGTAAAGATTGAGTAATAAAATTGCTTTATTACTCAATCCCCTAGCATGGATAGAGTATGCAATAAATCTATGCACATACCAAAGAGATTTTGAAGCAAAATTGAATGCTTTTTTTTTTCCAGCTTCAAAAGATGAACTTGCATTAGACTTGGAATGTTGAATCCAAAAAGGTTTAAGTTGCTAAGAAGAATTAGGAGAAGCTAGACCCCCATGTCTAAACCTAAAGATGTTATCAAATTCTTGAGAAGTAAGAAATCTATCTCTGCCACCCAATCTAAATCTCATGATATTCATAGAATTTTGCTCATAAAAAAAGTTGGTTCTCAAGCAATATGAAGCAAGAAATTCATGAACCAAGGATGGATAGGCAGGATAGGCATTGAAGGCAAAACCATACATACCCGTATTCTCAAGCAAGGTTCTAACCTCATAGAAGCACCCCCATCTTTTCTAATGTTGCTTGAGACATGAATTTTGAAGAAATTATCTTCCTCTCCTTGAATTGAGCAAGTCTTTGCCTAAGTTGGGTTGAAGAGTAGGAAATAAGAGGAGTCTTCTTGAGTTGTTCCTTGGTAGCTCTTCTTGATGAAGAGGAAACAACTTGAGTGGTCTTCTTCTTGGAAGCCATTGAAAGAGAATAGCACAAAGAAAATTTGAAAGAAAAAGAGAGAATTTTGTTACTTGAAGAAGAATTTGATGGTGAATAAAGATGTGAGGAAGCAAAGATGTGTTGAGAGAGTATTTATAGAAGTGAAGAAGGGTTAAAAAATAGTTAAATAGAGTCCTAAAATAATTAAGAAAGGAAAAAGAGCCATTAAGAAACAAGAAGTACCTTGAAAAGAGCAATCCTAGGCAAAATAAGATTAATGTGAGGGACAGTGGCTTCCTCATGAGCTGCTCACGATCGTGAGAAGCGCTCGTGAGGATCGCTGCCCTCTGACGCTCTAACGGTCACAAGCAGAGCTCAACGGCTCATGACCAGAAATGTTGCAGGGCCCCTAAACTTTCAAAAAAAATGTTCAATCATGCCCTTAAAACGTTGCAACTAGGTCTTTAACCACATAAAAGACATTAATTATGCAATTAAGACAACCAAATTAAATTTTAATGCAAATATAATTAACATATAATTATAGTTGGCTATAAAGATAATGAATAAAATTGATTTTGCCAAAAAATTTGAATTTTGAAGTTGTTTCCAAGAATTTAAATCATGCACATAATAAAAATCAAATAATTAATGTATTGAAATAGATTAAAAAAATAAATTTTATGTAGAATAAAATGTAAAGGAATTATAATAATTAATCAATTAAAAAAGGAACTCAAATTATAATCGAATCAAAAACTATAAATGAGTAAAAAAAATTCAAAAGAGTAATTTAAATTATATCATGCAAATGAGAAAATCAATCATGTCTATGAGATAAATTTTTACTAATTTTTAAAATAATTATTGAATTGAATAAAATAAATTTAAATAGCCAAAAAAATTTCTTAAAAAGTAATTACTAAAAAAAATGAATTAAATACAAAAAATACGCATGAACAAGGAATATTGACAAACATAATTACACAAGTTCAACCATCAATTCAACAATTTATCACAAAACTAAAACAGACTTGTACCATCAATCAAAGGATGAACTCCTAGGATACCAAAGTCCTAAATGCAAACTTCCACTTAGATATTTGAAAATTCTTTTGATTACATTCAAATGAGACTCTCTAGGACTAGATTGAAACCTAGCACACAAACAAGTAGCAAACATAATATCGGGTCTATTAGCAGTTAAATAACGAAGGGATCCAATCATACCTCTATACCGCTTTTCATTAACCGGTTTACCATTTTTATCCTTGTTGAGTTCGGTGGTGGTACTCATTGGAGTTTTGCTTGACCTAACTCCATCCATGCCAAACTTTTTGAGAATGTCTCTTGTATACTTGGTTTGATTGATGAAAATCCCACCTTTGCATTGCTTGATTTGTAATCCGAGGAAGAACTTGAGTTCACCCATCATGCTCATTTCAAATTCTTCGTGCATTAGCTTAGAAAATTCCTCACACAAGCAATGGTTAGTAGCACCGAAAATAATATCATCAACATATATTTGAACAATCAATCAGTCATATTTAGATTTCTTTATGAAAAGAGTTGTATCAGCTATTCCTTTAGAGAAGCCTTTCTCTAATAGAAAGTTGCTCAATCTTTCATACCAAGCTCTTGGAGCTTGTTTCAATCCATACAATTCTTTTGAGAGTTTAAATACATGGTTAAGAAAATCAAAACTTTCAAAACCCGGAGGTTGCTCAACATAAACCTCTTTTTCAATAAAACCATTTAAAAAACACTTTTAACATCCATTTGATAAAGTTTAAAATCCATGTATGATGCAAATGCAAGTAGCATTCTAATAGCTTCTAACCTTGCAACAGGAGCATATGTTTCATCATAATCAATGCCTTCCTCTTGATTATAACCTTTAGCTACTAGTCTTGCTTTGTTCCTAGTTATGACACCTTATTCATTCATCTTATTTCTAAATACCCATTTGGCGCCTATAATAGGATGATGTTTCGATCTAGGAACCAAAGTCCAAACTTTGTATCTCTCAAATTGATTTAACTCTTCTTGCATAGCAAGGACCCAAAATTCACCACTCAAAGCATCAACAATATTTTTGGGTTCAATTTGAGAAATGAAGGCTAAATTAACAATTTACTGAAGTTTGGAATGAGTAGTTACCCCTTTTGTAGTGTCACCTATAATGAGATATTGAGGATATGCTTTTTTGAATTGCCAATCCTTTGGAAGGTCATCCTTCAAGGTAGGTTGAGGTACTTCCTCATCTTTCTCCTTTATAGGATCTTCAAGTTATAAAGGTTTGCTAGTATTTTCTTCTTGAATTTTCTCTTCGATCATCTACATTATCATCAATACTACAAATATCCTTTCTAGGATCAAGTGAGTTCGATTCATAAAAAAAAAACATGCATGGACTCTTTAAGGGTTATTTACACTCACAGTCCCTAAAGTATTACCCATTTCCCAATAAAGTCCCAAACAATTAATTGTGCTCACAAAAATCCCTCAATTTTAATTTCAGTAACAAAAAATCCCCGTAGACAATTTCCGATGAATTAATCACCGGAATGCTGATGTGGCGAAAATGGGATGCAGAAGTGGCAAAAAAATTTTCAAAAAGTAACTTTTGACCATGTGAGCCCCTGCATGTTGAACCTTTGGCAACCATCTCTCTCCTCCTAAAAAAAAAAAAATATCATCCACCCCCTCAAACTTCTTCTTCCTTTCACCCAACCTTCCCTTCCCTCTCAATTTTAATTTTATTAAACGAAAACTAAAAACCACAACTCCTTCATTTGGGGTTTTTTTTGCCACCACCACTATCTAGCCCTTGCCCTCGCCCTTCACCTGACTCCCGTCCTTCACAATCTAGATGTGACCGAGACAGAGACAGAGATGGAGAAGAGATAGAGGTGTCCAAATTGCGGCTTCAGGTGGCGGATCAGCTTCAAGCAACGGCATTAGCAGCAGCAGCAGCAGCAGCAGGCCACGACATGAGCAGCAGCAGTAGGCGATGGCATCAAGTGGCGACAGTGGTAGGCGATAGTGGTGGTGGTTGCAGGTGGCTTCATTGAGTTTGGGTTTTAATTGTTGCCTTTCTTTCTCCTTCTTTCACTAACCCAATTGGAGCTACCATCAAACAACAAAATAGAGAGAAGATGTGAGATTTTGGTGTGGGTTTCTTTTGCATACAAAGTCCATTTCTCATACCCTTTGCAAATGAATTTGTTTTTTTTTTAAATATGAATTTGATTTGATGCATGTGTTTGTGCAATTTGAATATGATGAGTATAAAGAATCAATGGCGGGTTTTGCTCTGTTTTGTTAATTACAGAGTGGTGAAAAACGGAGAGGGCAGGGCAGGGGATGGAGTCTTTCCATGGTGTGAAAGATTGGCAGAGGTGGCAAAGAAGGGTTTTTGAATGTTTAGCAACAAGAAAATTTGCTGCATGGACTTTGGCATCACAGTCCCAACAAAGACTTACTTGATCGGATTCACAGTGCATTTTTGCTAAAGAGTTCTTTTCAACTCTTCAAAAGTTCTATTTTTGCTTATGTATGCGCCTGCTGACATACATACAGTTTGTTTACCTTTGTGCTTGTTCTGTATTTCATCAGCCGTGGACTTCATCTGAAGTGCATAATGCTAAAAAACATTCTAGTGTTTCTGCTGAACACCCTTCTCAGGATATTAGAAGCTCAAACCATCCTTCATCTGGCATGTTTTGTATTGCCTGGCCAGCGAAAGAATTATATTGAGACAGTGCTTGATTCGTCTCAAAAGCTCAAACCACCTTAATTTTTGTCTTTACAACCCACAAATCCCGCTTTCTTACTAGAAGCTGCAAGAATCTCAAGTGAGCCTTCAAGTTATTTCTATTCGTGGATGCCCCTTTTCTTTTGTTTGGAGTTAATTTCGTCAATCTGTTTATTGGAGTTTTGTTTTATTTTGTTCTGTTTCCATTTTTTTAATAGTTTCAGCGGGTGAGACAACAACAAATGATGAAACAGCAACGAAATAATGCTTGGACAGGGAAAAACAAAGGCGATGCTGCTGGAATTTACCAAAAATAGCAACAAACACAACCAGTGGTCCACGCCACCAGAGGAAGGAATCATGGGAGGACTCTCGACTTGTCTCCATTTGATTGGCCTTCTCTACAATAGGTCCAGCAACAACAGAATCAAGGAAACTCTGGCATGAGGGGGGTTTAATGCAAATTTGGTCTTTAATTATTTTGTTCTTTTCGGTTAGAGGTTTTATAGGAAAGTGAAAGGAGATATGAAGAAGGTTAGAAGAAAGAAATAAGAAGGAAAATGGATAAAATGTTTTTATTTTAGTGTTATGCATAGGATGAATTAGTAGTAAAAGTATAAACAGATAGTGCTGTTGAAGGAAAAAAGGAGTTAAAAAAAAAAGAAAATTAATCACTGAGGAAAATGATGTTTTGGGTTAGAATTAGGGCAAAATAATATTTATATATATATGAGATAATACAACAGCAGCAGCAGCTTTTGTTCGTTTTGCTTGGCTCAAAGGAAAGAGAAAGTTGGGTGGAAAGGGGAATGCTTTGACCAAAGGAGTTGAGGTAATGTGTTCTTGTCAAAAAACGAGAGATGAATAGAAGGAAAAAAATAAGAAGAGAATTCTTGTGTTCTTTTTGATTTGCAGGTCTACAATGGTGTGAAGAAGAGAGAGGAATGGCGATGGTCGGTGGTGGGATTTGATTGTGGGTCAATATGTGAATTTTTTAAGTTGAGGAGGAGAGATGATGGGCACCACGTGGCAACATACAGGCCTATGTGGCCTTATTGAAAATTATTTTGACACCTCAGCGTCTCAGATATGCCACGTCAGCATTCCGGTGATGATTTCACTGGAATCTGACGATGGGGGGTTTCTTGTGACTGAAATTAAAATTTAGGGATTTTGGTGAGCGCAATTGATTCTTTGGGACTTTAGTGGGATATGGGTATAAACCTAGGGACTGTGAGTGTAATTAACCCCTTTAACTACAAGAGTTCTTTTATTAAAAACTCTATATGCTTTACTAGAGGTGGAATAACTTAGGAAAATTCCTTCATTGGCTTTAGAGTCAAAATTTCCAAGATTATCCTTGGTGTTTAATATAAAGCACTTGCATCCGAACACTCTTAGATATGAAATTTTAGGTTTTCTATTGTTCCAAAGCTCATAAGAAGTTTTGTTTAAAATTGGTCTTTTCAAAACTCTTTTTGAAATATAACAAGACGTGTTAACAGCTTCCGCCCAAAAGTATAATGGTAAGTTGTACTCATGAAGCATTATTCTAGCCATTTCCATAAGAGTTCTATTTTTCCTTTCAACTACCCCATTTTGTTGAGGAGTTCTAGGAGAAGAAAATGTATGTGAAACACCATTTTCATTACAAAAGGTTTTGAAAAATTCATTTTCAAATTCGGTTCCATGATCACTTCTAATGGAAGAGATACAAAAATCTTTTTCTTTTTCAACTATTTTTGAAAAAATTTCAAAATCTTTAAAAGCATTATTCTTATGAGCAAGAAAACATGTCGTAGTGAATCTAGAGTAGTCATCAACTAATACATATGCATAATGCATTCCATCGAGACTAGCAACTCTAGTAGGACCAAACAAATCCATATATTTAAGTTCAAGTGGTCTAGAAGTTGACACAACATTTTTTAGCTTAAATGAGGACTTGGATTATTTTCCCTTTTGACAAGCATCACAAGGTTTATCCTTAGTGAATTCAAGTTTCGATAAACCAATTACAAGTTCATGTTTACAAAGATCATTTAATAGCTTAAAATTTGCATGTCCTTCTTTTATGCCATGTCCATGTGTCATGAGAAATAGACATCAAGCATTTAATATCCTTGTTATCGATTTTATTCAAATCAATGACATAGACATTGTCTACTCGTTCACCACTAAAAATTACTTTGTCTTTATCAAGACTACTGACAAAACAATTCTTAGGATAGAAAGTGACTTTAGTTCCCATATCATGTAATTGACTTATACTAAGAAAATTATGTTTAAGACCATCAAAGAGCAATACATGATGTATAGATAAGGATTGAGAGTTACCAATTTCTCTAATGCCAATAATCTTTCCTTTTGCATTGTCCCCGAAAGTAACATGTCCTTCATCCTTAGCATCAATCTTATTGAATTGCTCTTTATCTCAAGTCATGTGTCTTGAATATCCACTATCAAGATACTATTTACTTTTTATTCTTGTGGACTTCATGCACACCTACACAATATAATTTATACATTCTTTTAAACCCATTCCTTAATTGGTCTAGGTTTGTTAGTCTCAAAATAATCCGAAGGTAGTAATTGCAAATGTAGTTTTCTATAGAAGCATACATCGCTAGAGTGACCTTTGGCCATGCAATAGAAACACTTAACATTGGCAAATTTATTTTTCTTAGGATGATATGCTTTCCTAGTATGTGAAACATGCCTTGTGTGTTGTGGTAGTGAATGCTTCCTATGTGAGACATACATTGACAATAACAATGCATATTTTGATAGGTTTGTGCAACATGTTTATGTGCATTGTGTTGTGTAGCATGCTTATTATGATTGTGTCTAGTGTACATATAAGCATGCTTGGGTTGAGGCCTCTTAGCTTGAGGCTTACCCTTTTGTGTCAATGAAGGTTGAGTCTTATGAGACTTTCCCTTATTATTTGACACATGAGACCTTTTAGCATGAAATTTTTGAGTCTCAAGGGGTTTTAAAGTAGAAGGAGTAACATCACAAGAGGTTTTAATGAAATTGGTATGAGATGATGATGAAGAGGTCATTCCGTTTGTATATCCAATTCCATGAGTGTCTCCATGAAGTTTTTGAGAATCAAGAATACTATTTAAAGTTTTTTTTTCCCTTCATGAGTTTTTCCATAGAATTCTTCAATTCTTTGACCTCTTTAAAAAGCTTAAGATTTTAATTGTTAGCTTCCTTAAGTTAGTCCTCCAAGGAATTTAAGGATTTCAAATCATTGGAAAGCTTTTCATTTGAATCAACAAGTTTAGAAAATTCATTTTTAAAATTTTTAAATTCAATGGTTAAGCTGGTTAACTTATGATTATAAAGCTTTTTCTTAGAGAGTAAGCTTGTATATTTAAGCATAAGTTTGCTCGCAATAGAGCTCTCATCATCATCATCATCATCATATTCACAATAATCATCACAAGAAGAGTTAGAAATAGATGGTACCTCATTTTCATCTTCAAGAGCCATGAAATAAAGGTTGGCCACTTCTTGTTTTTCCTCTTCCTTTTCAGATTCAAAGGGGTCATCCCAAGTAGCTTTGAAGGCCTTCTTCCTTTCCTTTGCTCCCTTTTTCTTGAATTTGAGTTTGGGGCACTCACTTTGGATGTGACCTGGTTTCTTGCATTCATGGCAAGTAACTTCTTTAGTTTTCTTCTTGCTATCCCCTTCATACTTCTTATTGAAGTCTCTTGTTCTTGAAGAATTTTTCTTTTTCAAGAACTTCTTGAAGTTTCGTGTGAGTATGGCAATGTCACAATCTTCATCACTATAGTCTTTAAGATTTTCATCTTTACTTTCTTCTTGTGAATCCCTCAATGCTATGCTCTTTTTCTTTTCTTCCTTCTCTTTTTACTCTTCACCTCTTTACTTTATTGTAAGCTCATATGTGAGAAGCTTTCTAATAAGCACGTCGGTTGAGAGAGTTGAGAGGTCTTGATCTTCCTTAATTGAAGTAACCCGAGATTCCCAATCCTTCTTAGGTAGTATTCTTAGAATCTTGTTATTTACTTCTTCCTTGGAGAAATATTTTCCAAGGTTCTTGAGGGTTGTAAGAAGAGCCATGAGACGGTTCATCATCTCCATGATTGATTTATTGGTTTAATTATAAAGAGTTCATACTCATACATATGAAGTTAAACCTTTTTGCTTCTTACTTGTACGTTGCCTTCATAGTGATTTTCCATGGTCTCCCATATTTTCTTGGCTGAAATACAATGTTGAAGCTTACTACTTTCTTCTCTTATCATGGAGGAGGCTAAAGTGATCATAGCCTTTTTGTTCTTGTAATTTTCCTTATTTTGTTCATGGCTCCATTTATCTCTTGGAAGAGTAGTGACTACAACATCTTTGGTAGCTTTAGGTGGTTCCCATCCTTTTAGCACAATTTCCCAAAGTTTAGTGGAATCACAATCTAGATATAGCTCCATTTTTAATTTCCAATTTGGATAATCACTACCATCAAAGAAACGTCTAAGAGAAGAAATATTTTGAGTTTCACTTCTCATGATCTTGTATTCTAGCAATAAAGTTCCTAGAATTCAAGCTCTGATAACAAATGAAAGTGCCCTAGGGGATGAATAGGGCTATCAAATAATAATCAAAATTAAATCGAATTAAACAAGAATTGAAAGAATGTTGAGAAGGAAGAATGAAGAACACAAAGATTTAAGGAGTTTGGATTCTTAATAATCCCATGTCTCCATCTAACTTATCCCCAAGTTAGGATTTTCAATCACCCACAATCTTATTCACAAGATTGAGACTACATAAGAGTTTAAGGCTCACTCTT
>CATIWK010195292.1:0-18858 GCA_949634005.1 Mallotus japonicus
AGCTCTGATGCAAGAGAATCCTCCTTCTTCCTTGAGAAATATACTCCTAGCTTAGACTCTATCCTCTCCTTAGCCCCTCAAAGCTCTTTTTCTCTTCAGTTCTTCCTCTAGTTCATCCTCCTTTTTACCAGAAAGCTTTCCTCTCTTCTTTTTTCAGTCTAATTCTTCTCTCCAAGTTCAAGTGCCCAGCCTCCCTTCTCTCTTCCCCCTCTTCTCCTTTTAAGCCTCTCACCTAACCGTCTAATCACCATGCTCTCTCTCCCCCCCCCCCCCCAAAGCTCCTTCAAATCCATTCATTTCCCTCTCAAAAGGTGGTATTTTGCGTGCTGGGGCAGAGAGTTGGGCGTGGGGGACCCACTCTTCTCTCCATTAAATGCTGCATTTAATGTAGCACGTAAGTGGTGGGCCAAGAGGCAACCGCCTCTGCGAGGAGGCGATCGCCCCTTGGCCAGGGGGCATCGCCTCCTGGGCCCGGGCCTGGATGGGCCGGGCGGGTTTGGTGGTTTGGGCTTGGGTTTGACGGGCCAGACTCTTCTAAGTGGATTCTCAAGGGATTTCGGGCTTCCTCTTGCATTCAAATCTCGTTCTCATCATCGGGCTTGTTGCGGGCCGGCGAAACCGAGCAACCACAATCCGTCCCCTATTACGGGACGACCGGATCGGGTGTCTACAATAGTAATTGTAAAAAATTTTGTCTTCTTGATTATTGATTCTTGTCTACATTAATTATATATGTGTGTGTGTGTGTTGAAGATGGTTATATTAAACGTTTGATCATATAGTTGTCACTTACAAACACATTTAATTTTCAAGGCAGAGATATATTATAGCTATGCATGTATGGAGGGTAAGACTTTAACGTGCATGGACATCCAAATGTAGGAGGTGTTTCATAGGGGATAGGACCCAGAAGAATTAAAAAAAATAAAAAATAAGGGAGATTCTTGCCTGCACTGAGTGTATTGTAATACACCCAATGGTAAGATTTATAAGACGTGTCATTTTTTTTATCAACAAAGTGTATATTCCCTCCGTTCCTTTTTATCTGCCGTTTTAGGGAGTTTCACTTGGATTAAGAAACAATTAATTAGTCTTGAATTTAGAAGAAAAATAAGTTAAGAGACTAAAGTACTCTTGGTTGACTGTAGAAAGCAAAAAAAGATAAAAGCTAAGGGAGTAATAAATGAGTTGATAAGGATAAGGGTAGAATTGACAAAAAAGAATTTAAATTTTATTGATTATATAAAAGTGACAATTAAATAAAATTTTAAATATTCTCTAAAATGACAGATAAAAAAAAAACGGAGGAAGTAGCATTTAAATGATGTATCTTAAATCTTATTATTGGATGTAATACACCCAACATAGGCAAAACTCTCCCAATAAATAATTATGAACCTTGTCTAATGATACAAGTGAAATTTGTACGCATTAAAGTGAATTTAAAAAAAAATTATACTGTGCTCTATGTGTGTTAGGTTATTAAATTCTAATAATAATAATAATAATAATAATAATAAAAGCATAGTACGAGTTAGAAAAATTCGATTGAATCGATTCCATTTCCATATGATACCGACGTAGGATAGAATTGTGCTGAAATTAAAGTGAAATAGGATAGAATAGGCCTAAGAGCATTGCGACATGAAACTGCCGTTGTTTATGTTTTTCGTTGTCTTTTTTTAATGCCTAGTCTCTATAGAAACTTGTGGAATATTGCATTCTCTTTACAGTTTGCTTAGAGATTTCATAGTAGTAACCAATTCAGGTAACCCCTCAGGGCATGAAACTGTCGCTTTTAGCACAGTCTATTTTGGTTCGGAGTTGGTTCAACTCATCATCTGTAGCCTTCGGGCGGTATTTCTTGTGCAATATTATTTGAAAAAAAAAAGAGCATTGCGACATGCTGTCCAGAAAGCAGAAACATCATCTCCTAATCCAGACTAATCAATAAAATTTACAATACAGCACATTTCCTTCCAGATAACATACTGACAAAGAATTTGTACAAAAGTATACACAGCTGACCACTTCGTCGGCAACAGATATTAGTTGCCGCAATGAGCTAAAACTCACTCCAGTTATAGCATTGTTCAAAAGAGGTTTCCATGTTAGCATATGAAACACATCCTCTTTCAACTGTACAGAATAACTTGCAGGTTTTTTCTAGTAAAAATGGGTAATTGTATCTACCCAGGAGGTGATATCAGAAACCCATTTTACCTATCTACCGTCTATCAACTGTCAGGTCCTCATTCTGATGAACTAGTTTCTGCAGTTTCATCCTCACTAAAACTGGAATGCCTCTCCATGGTAGATCTAAAAATAAAGCAGAAAAGACATTAGTATGGACAACTGAGGGGCATAAGATAATCGAAAAATTCTCTGCATCAGAAACAAAATGGCAAAAAAATTTTGCAATTTTGCTGATCTTATGCTGAAACAATGTCATTGAACACATAATCGGGGGCAATTACTAACCAATCACTAAGAGAATGATCAACAGGCATATCAGCATCTCAGCAAAAAATGATGCACCCCCTTCAATAAACAATCACACCATGCACTTCTAAATATCTATTTCAAACTTACAAACCCAGTCACTTTTTTTTTAATGAATATAGCATTATAAACCCTAGTTATAAGATTCTATCACATAAACAGGAGGAAAGGTTCCAAATCTTAAGACATGATAATTGGCATGCAAATAAAATGCCATGCACCAAATATGACTATGACAAACTATTCACAGATAGGTAGAGCTCAATGTTAGGGAAATGTAACCTCCAATGTTTACCTACTGAAGTTCAGGAATTTTGCAGGATCACATGTTTCCCAGATAGTTTGAAGTAGGGTAACATGTGGTTCAGGAAAAAGTTGCATCTCAATCCCACTTTTCTCTCTTCACCAAAGAGAAAGGGTGGCAGACCTGTAGTGACTCAGGGGGACTTGTTATGAGATAAACAAATGACTGAAAATATTGGATCATATAACCCAATGAATATATTCTTTCCAAATCTCAATAATTATAGTATCCCTATTTGACATAGCCATCATGACCAGGAACATGCAGCCACTAGTTCAGTATGAAGGTGTAACTAAATATTTACATGATTTCTCCGATTAATTCAACAAAAATACATCTAGCCTTAGCAATGTGAACCAATGCAACATGAACAGATAAACTAGAACAATTCTACTTGACTGTCAACAAAAATCATACTAAAAAAAATCCCTGCTAAAAACAACACAGGATCTGATTTAGTTACACAATACTTCTCCAAGAAAGAATACATGACATGATAGGTCTTTTACTCTATACCTAATCAAAGTCATTCATGGCCTGACAGAAACAAGTGCAGTAGCTGCTCATGCAGAGATAAAACAAACACAAGCACGCACTCATATATTACAATCCTGCATAGAAAAATATACCAACCCTTTATTGGAATTTGATTTTCGGGGCATATTAGGAAATGGTGCTTTTTTCACATATTCTTGAGGAGAAAATTCAGCTCTGAAACGCTTCGAAACCTTCAACATTAAGCGAAAAGTGGAGAGGTCAAAACAAAAGTAAGCAAACCAAGTACACATGCTGCATGGATTTAGGCATAAGCAGATAACTAACATATGGTATATATGGAATATGTATACATAACACTGGCATAACTTGACCGCATCATAAACTCACTTTCACTTCATTTGCTGGATGAGTCCTGGCTCTAACTGGATCTCGATATTCTTTTGTTCCTTTTACTTCTGCAAAAAGCTTCTCCTCCTGCACATATTCAACCTACAAATTATTACCACACCTAGGCTTTTCACATGACAATTTTAACTTGCAAACGCTATAATGAAAAAGCAGAAAGGTGTGAAGCAATAAAAGCAATAAGAGACCTTTGTCGTCCTTGTAGATACCGCTCTTTCCTCTGTATCATGAGATTTACCAGATCCAAGGATTAAATTGGGCTTAGGCATATAATCATTTCTTTGGACAATCTTAGGGCTGGCAGTGCCATAGTCATGCAACCATGGGTCTGTCTGTTCATTCATAACTTTACCACCATCAGGATAATGATGGCTAGAAACATTATCTGGTCTTATGCCTTCAGCATTATGCTTAGAGCTCATCTTATAGTTTCTTTTGCTGTTGTAGATAGAAGTGTCAGTAGCAAGATCATCATACTTGTCCATGGTAGACTTCCAACCAGGGCTAGAATTGGAATTATTGTAAGTCGATTTCTGTTTCAATTGGTGAGGAGATTTCTTGTCACGAGAATCAGAGGCATTCTTAAGGTTACAATTCACACCGTCCATATATGAATCCTGAGAACTCATCTTGGAACTATATACTTCATATCTCTGCAAGGTAATCAAAAAATTCACACTGATTTAATATTATTTTATCAAATAAAAAATAAGATATAAATGAGACATAAGTTGAAGAGGATTCAAGCATTAGTAACATAAACATGATCCTATACCACTAATGAGCAAAATATCAACCTCAGCATCCAGTTAATGGTTGTTGTAAATTACATGAACTACAACATCCAAATCACACTGAATAGTTTTATAAAACGTGAAGCGTCCCATATCCGCTATTTCCTAAGGAGATAGTCATAAAAACTAAGACTCGTTAAAACACCAAAACGACATATTTGAGTATAGGGGGAAAAAAATCACTCATTCTAAGTTACATAATTTAATGTACTCCAGTTCCTAGCATGAGGAATCATAAGATGCTATAATTTCTATCTTGTACCATATTTCTATTACTGGTATTTGTAGCTCCCAGTACTCTCCAAGAATCCTCAACATATACTGTTCTTGAACTTGAAGTAATAGGGTGTTTTGTTCTTTCCCAACATCATATTCTAATCCAAAATCATCAAAATCAGATGATGCACCAACGAAATAAATAAACTCTTCTATTTTATCTTCCTCTGGTCCATATCTGCAAATTGTAGTATAAGATTTTTTTTTTTTTTCATCTCCATCTCTAAAAGAGGAATACTTATTCCCCCCAAACAGAAACTAAAATAAATTTCTGAACTAGTGATTAGAAGAAATTTTTCTCGTCATAGGTAAAACAACTAAACGAATGATCAGCTTCCACCAACTGAGATGATCACCTTGGCTCACCCAGAGCATAGATGAAATCAATTCACTTCACCAGTATGCCTAGGGAAGCAAAATTGCCTTTGACAACATAGAAATGGAACAGGGATCCAGGATTCAGTTTGGTGGAAAAAAAGACCCTTAAAAATTCAATGTGTGATTAGAGATTTAAAATGCAGGGGTGAAGCTGCAAAAGAAAGTGCTGTTTGATATTGAAAGCGAAGATGGTATTATTGGTATCAATTATCTACAAAGCATAGCAATAGAGCAACAAAGGTCAAAGGCAGCAATAGATGCACATGGTTCATGACCTCATCAGAAATGATGAATAGGTAATGAAAACAAAAGTTTCTGTCATATTCTACAGCACCTGAAACTAAATTGAAATTTTCTATCATCATACTATTCTCATAATCTGGAAATTCTAGAAGATATTGAACATTTTATTACAGAATGCTCCTAATTCAAAGCAGAAACCCTGTGACAACCTTCTCAAAAGATCTGGGAAACAAAATGTTTGCCCCCATGCACCTGGGACAAAATCATAATTTTGTGCTGGTCAGTGAGATACCTACACATGCAAAACATATGGTAAGGTGTTCTCAAAACACATCTCCAGAATGATATTTGGTATGATGATTTTTTTTATTGCTTAAAAAATTTAGCCAGGGATATGGAATATATGACAATGATTTGTCCCGCTCAGCAAGATAGAGTTCTTCTGATACCTAAAGCTAGTCTTGTAAATAAGTCATTTAATTGATTGGGTGAATTCAAACCATTTAAACTAAATTGGTCCATACTTAAGAAAAAACTCCTCAGGAAGAGCATATTTCGACACAAATTAGATTCTTGCCAAGATTATTACATCTGACCCATATTTTCTTATGTCAACCTCTCAGACCTTTTGCACCTTTTGATGTGTCAACTTACATTGCTAATGCTTGATTGCTTATGAACTCCAGAAACATCAGGAGAATGACTCCTAGCAAAATCTCCAACATAAAATGCTCCTGCCAAGGTATTAAACAGAAAAGCATAAACATAAACAAAACTTATTTGTAACAAGTTCATGGCTGCATCCAAGATATATGAGTATTTATACTGCTTAAAGCCAATTATAATAACCAAGAAACATTATATATCATGGAGAAAATAGCTCGACATTTCCACCAAAAAGAGTTGCCAAAAATGGTCACTTAAAATAATTCAAAATAGCTAAACTCTGGCCTTTAATATCAAATCCAAATAATCATTTAGATTTCAAAGAGGGTAGCCTATTTCTATAAAAAAAAAATAATCATAAAAATCCAAAAATAAAATCCTACCTACCTATAGAATAAAAAAAAAAAGCATTTTTACAACTAAAGATGACTTCAAAAATGAGTGCACAACTATTTGCTAGACATACAGACAATCCCTACTCAATATAATATTATTTCATTCTGAAATATTAAAAAAATTTGGACCTTAGAGCAAATAAATTTTGGGGAGATAACTTAGAATGATTTTAGAACTAGAACTTTTATCCATGCCCTGTGACTCTACTTGAAACCTACCAATCAGAAATAACAACTGCAGAGACATTTTCCAATATAAAGCTTCAGTGATCAGAAACAGATTCTGAACCTTGGACTTGGAAGATGCTACACAATATTCCAGTTTCATATATTAAATGGATAACTTGTTCACATGTACCTCTTCATACAATCTTCCAAGAAATGATAAGTTAAGGAAATTCCTTTTCCGGTGTCTTCTTTACTTGGCTTGTGAAAAATAGTCATTAAATTATAAAACACATAAAAATGGCAATTTTTAATGCTTATGTCCTCATTGTCACTCCATCCTCTAGGTACGAAAACTAAAAATTCTAAAGAACATAAACAAAGAAAATTAAATTCAACAGTTTTTTTGCACACCCTTTTCGCAGCAAGAATAATGCATAGCAGTATGTACAAAGAGGCTCCTGAAGTAATGACATACCATTGACTGGTTCCCTACTTGATGATGAAAATGCACCAGGAGGAAGTCCCTGGAATTCAACACCTAGTGGGGGACCATCCTCTCTATAGTGTTTGCCTAATTGCCTTTTGACAGCGGTAATGGCAGCATTTTCAATTTCACCTTTCACTTTCAAATAACCTGATGGTTTATAACCCATGGTACTGGCACCCTTGGGAATCAATGGCCTGCTAGCTCCATTCTGTAGTACACACTCAGAAGTTTTTGTGTCATAAGGATCATCGTTTTGAGACAAGACTTTTTCTTGTAAGGATGAGCTACTTTCTGAGGATGTATCATCCATGGCATTAACATTTCCTGTGTATCGACTTGTCCGATCATAGGTGAGATCACCAGCAGGAAAATTATGGCCATAAAGCCTCTGACTTTCAACTTCCTTTGGTTCAACTTTCCTATAATCACCTTGCTTAGTGCTGCCACAAGAATCTTGCCGTAAACCACTCCCACGATCCTGGATAATACCACTAGACCTATCTTGTCTCCCATTAGCATATGTTTCATCCTTCGACACTTTTTTGTCTTTCAACCTTCTATGGCAAAACCAACTAGATATTTGTTTCTCTGTCAGTCCTATCTCCTCTGCAAGTTCTGACTTCATCTCCTCAGTGGGATAATTATGCTCTGAAAAAAAAAAAGCAACAAAAATTCCATTAAAAAACATAGCAACAAACCTCACTCGCAGGTAACAAAAAAAATGTAACAGGAGAAGCAAAAGTACCACAATAAAATTTCTCCAAAGCCATGATCTGGGCCGGCGTCTTGAGAATCCTTTTGGTATTCTTCTCAAAAGAAACTCTATTCTCTTCAGAGTGAACTTCATTTGAATCTAAACATCAATTCCACAATAACAAAATCAACTATATATGAGTGATGACATCAAAACTATCAGAAAGTAATATCCAATTGGTGCTAGCCATAAGTGCAAAAAAAATGCCATTAAATGGAAAGCATACAAATATATGTAGGAATAATAAGACCACAGAAAAAAACAACCAGCTCCTATTAGTTCATCAAATTTAAAAGTGCGCTTCTATTTGAATATAATAACTAAATTTAGTATACTCGGGATAAACTAGAGAAACCAATTTAAACATATTTCTTCAAATGAGAGTCGTACATTTTGTGTTGGAATAAAACCATATCAAATTCTCACAAACTTGCTCAAGCCCTAATCTTCGATGCTTTCTCTCTCTCTCTCTCTCTCTTTTTCCTCAAGCACTTCCAACTTCAACAGCCAATAATTCAAAATTTTCAAGACTAATCCAATGTGCCAGCAAGAAATAGCAGCTGATATGATCTTACTGACAATTTGCTCCAACTCCCCAAACCAAAACGAACATGCTTCCTTCTATTATCCAAACACCAAAGCGACTGCATTAGAATGAAACCAATACCCAGGAATCCAGAAATGGAGCAAAAAAAGTTTCAAAATCATCAAGTGATCCGGTGTCCTTGAAGTCAACCTGCATGAAAAAATGCCCAAAAAAGTCTGAGCCAGCAACTCAGCTGGCCAAGAAAATTTAACCCAGACTATTTTCCATTCAGTGAAATAAGAATCAACGAGTTTTAAGGAAAAAACATTCTGAATCTAGGTAACCATGTACACCTAAAAGCAGAACTTTTAATATGACATCCAGCATCTCTTATCCTCTTTTCCTTCTCCATTCTTAACTCGTGAGAAAAAAAAAATCCAGAGAATAGTAAAAGTTCCGATTGTCAAGTATTTGTATGTACTCAATTCCATTGCCCCAAAATTTTTTGCTTCACTCTACCCCTTCGCACCCTTGTCAAACAACTTTTCATATTGTTCATAGCCAAAGCCACAAGAAGCCCCTGATACAATTTACTATATAGAAGATACAGTGCATCCAAATTTCAAAAACATTTGAAAGGGAAAAGCAAATGTGCTATCATAAGGAGTAAAAAAAAGAAAAAAACTTAGCATCCAAAAACAAAAGTAATGGCACCACAAGCTGAGACAAATCAATGAATAAGCAAATAAATTAAAATTCAGATCAATTACTATTGGAAGGGTGTTGACCTAAAAAATGAATAATAAAATTTCCCAGAAAAACTCACAATCTAAATCCCATATCTCCTACAATTCCACAGCTTTTTCTCAGTACTCAAACACCTAACAGTTGTGTTTCTAAACATATTGCACACAACGCATCTGGTTGATGCAAAACAACCCAATTCTCTGTTTTACCATTACAATTCTAATAACCCAAACAACCCAATATCGAGAAAAAAAAAACAAAAACAAAAACAAACAAATCTTTTAGCTTTGAATGCAGTTCATAGAAATATACAAAAAAAAAAAAGTGAGAAAATCAGGCAAGAATAAGAAACCCAATTGAGAAAGGAATTTTATATTAATAATACCTTCCATGGTTTGTGATTTGAAGAATTCTTCTTGTCTGTGTAGAGGCTTTTTTGGGTCCAAATAGAGAATCCCCACTAAGGCCTAAGCCATAATTATATTCTATGCAGCAGCAAATTGAGAAAATGCAGAATAGGTTTTGGTTTGGTTTAATTCTCTCTTCTCTAAAAGTGTAAAAAACAAAAAACAGAGATTAGCAGAAGAGATGTTGGAATTGCAAAAGGCAAAGAAGAAAAGAATTCAATTCAATTCAATTCAATTCAGTTCATTTGCTTCTTTAGTTTTTAATAGATTTTTACATTTGGGTCTCTGTTTTGTTTGATTAAAATCCAAAATTTGGCTTTTTTTTCTTTCTCTTTTCTTGTTTTTTACATTTTTAATCTTTTATTTTATTTTGTTGCAATTCGTAAAATATTTTAGGATAAATTATTATTTTCTGCCTCAGGTTTCATCACAGTAACTATCTTTTTTATACGGTCAAATAACCTATCTTATTTATGGTTCATTGTAAAATCTACTAAAATATAATAAATGAGATAAGGATAAAAAAATATTTTATAATCTCATTTTTTTAAACAATTTTAATGTATAAATTATTTATAAATTAAAACATATGAATTTTACTGCTACCTATTTTAATCATGTTATTTATATTGTTTGTTGACATGGTACTAATAAATTATTCTCTTATAACTTTCCAAAAAAAAGAAAAAAATTTATTCTCTTTTATGACATAATACTTATATGATACCTGTCTCGTACCTCACATTATATTGA
This sequence comes from Mallotus japonicus, assembly GCA_949634005.1. Taxonomy (NCBI): domain Eukaryota; kingdom Viridiplantae; phylum Streptophyta; class Magnoliopsida; order Malpighiales; family Euphorbiaceae; genus Mallotus; species Mallotus japonicus. The sequence goes on from CATIWK010195292.1 coordinate 10,304, forward strand.
CTAATACTATTAAATTAATATTACATATTTATATGTTTTACATATTTTACGTTATCCCTAAAATAATTATACAATATAATCGCTAAAATATAAAACTATAAAATAGTTTTATTTATCTTTTAAGACATGTCTGCATCTAAAAAATAATAATTTTATTATAAAAAAATTGAGAAGTCTTTCTACTCAAATAATAAAGTATTTAAAGAAAATAAAATCATGTATTGATTTATTTAAAAAGACTAAAAGTTTATTTTACCTTTCTTTCGTCTCCATAAATTATTTTAACTTACTTTATATTTTATTATTTTATTTTTTAAAATCTTCTAAATCTATATTTATTTAGGTGTCTTCTATGATAATTTTGTTTCAAAACAAAAGTAACTTACTTTGTTTGTGAAAAATTATCAAAATTTACAAAAAAATAAAAATTTTACTTTAATTTTTGTGAAATAATAATATTTTTCATAAATATAAGCATTAAGTTTTTGTTATAACTTGATATTTTTTTTTGTTAAATTATTATTTTGTATAAAATTCAATCATTTTTTATGGAATTAGTTGTTGTGATTTGTTGAATTTTTTTTTTATAAGTATTATTGCCACTTTATCAATTGAAAATGTCTTTTTGGATTGGTATTTTTTAAAGAAAAATCTTAATTTAGAAATTTTTTTTATTCATAAAAAAATATGAAAAGATTACTTTTTGTGAAAGAACATTAAATTTCCTAAGTGCAAGAATTAATATTTTTTTTATTATAACTTGATATATTTTCATAAGCTATTACTACTTTTTGTTAATTTAAATAATTTTATGCAAAATTTGCTGAAGTAATTTCAATTTATATAATTATAAAAACTGTAAAAATTAATTTAATAAAAAGTGGCTTATTTTTCTACAGTATAACAATTTAATGTAGAATATATCAAATTACAAAGGAAAAATACTTTAATTTTTATATTTACAGAAAATGATGTTATTTTACAAAAAAAAAAAACAATAGTTTTCACATTTTTCGTAAATTTAAATAAATTTTCTTAAACAAAGTAAGTGTAGAAAGCACCATTTATATATATATACTAAATGCTAACTTTAAAATTATTAAACCCAAAATTTGACAAGTATCTATTTTAATATTGAGTATTCACCCCTAAAAATTAATGTAAAATGCTATTAAAATTTCTATTTTTAAAAGTAAATAAAAATAAAATATTTATATAGTTTATTATTATTATTTTTTAACTAAAACACTATTATACATATTCCAATGCTGTTCAAATTTTAAAAATATTTATATACTAGTGTTTTTACCTTAAATCACTTAAATATTTTTTCTAACCCATTAAAAATTTTATTTTTTAAAAAATAAAAAAATTATAGGTAATTATTCAATATTATTTTTTAACTAAAACACTATTATATATACTCCAATAATAAACTCAAAAATAATCCAATTATATTTAAAAAATTATGGCAATAAAAATTAAAGAAAATAAGGTATATATTTTCTTTTTAATTTATTTAGTTAATATTCTATTTAAATTACTTATTTAATTATTTTAGTTTACAGCTTGTGCATTGCGTAAATTCACAACTAGTATATATTAAATGTTGAATCCCTAAAACTTCTCATATTTCTATATTCTTTTTTTTAAAAAATGATGTATAAATTTTTTAACCACATCAAAATTTATATTATATTTCTACTAAAACATTGTTTATATATATACTCAATACTAACATAATAATACTCAAAATTCTTTTTACCTCAAACCACTCAAATACTAATCTAAAACACTATTATATATATCCCTATACAAACCTAATCATTCATAATAAATTTGTTTTCTTTTTCTTTTCTTCTTTGCAATTTTTTTTTTAAAATTTTTACTATCTAATTTTATTCATAAAAAACTAGAGACCTTCTTATAAATGGATTAGCATCTAGTTCTACACAAATTGCATCACCATTCTACTCGAATTGCATCATCTTGAGTTCCAAATTCAAGATCGAAAATACAATCAATATTCTTGTAATGATATGCTCATCACTCTCACTCAACTCTAAAATTATGTCAATACAATACAATTTAATTTTGTTATTATATCATTTTTCGATCATTATTATTTATTATCATTATTTTTTTTATCAACTACATATGTGATGACTATATGTAACTACTTATGATATATATATATATATATATATATATATATATATTTTTTCATTTTTTTCATTTTAAAAATTAACTTAAATAAATTAATAAACTGTTAGGTCCTTTATTTAATTAATATTTTAATTTTAGATTCTCTAATTAATTGTTATTTTTATTAATAAAAATAACCAAATAAACTTATTATAATAATTTTAAGTTTATGCTATTATAAACTATTTGATTAATTTATAATTTATTAAAATTATTTAGTTGGAAATATAAGTCCTGAAACTAGGGGTAGAACTAGAATTAGAAAAGTGGAAGATCATAATTGAACTATAATATAATAAGGATAAAGATTCAATACAAATAGAGGAATTAAAGTGAAAAAATACATAAATTTTAGGGGCAAATATTAAATTTATGTAAAAATTTCAAAGTAGTTCTTTGAAAAGAAAAAATTGAGGGGGCCAAGCATCAAGGTAGTTCCGCCCCTGATTAAAACCATTTTAAAAATTGTAGTAAAAATACCAGTTATGAACTAAAGTATAACTAAAATTACATGGATGAATAATTTATTAAAAGAAATTAAAAGATAAAAATTTTATAATTAAATTCACAGTAAATAAAAGTAAAATAATTATTATGAGCTAATAGCAAGAAAATGGTAATTTATATTTCATCCAGATGATCAAAAGATGTTTGTTCAATTAGGTGCATGATCATATTGGTGGGTCGGAATGGAAAAATCATTTTAAAATAAGAGATAAATAATTATAGGCCAACAATATCCATGTCTTGGCGTTTTATTGCAGTGAATAATTTTAAATAATTTAAAATCACCAATTACATACCTCCTTTTAAGCTAGCTATCATTTAGAATATTTGTTAATGCTTATTTTAATTGTTTTATTATTTATTGATGAAGGATATGTTTTTAGCATTAGAGTATCGCATAGTCAAAGTTTTATTCATGGAAACACGGATGACTTCAAAAATTATGTTGTGATCAATTCTAATATCAAGCAGATTAATGGTGTATGAGGAGGATGTGGATGGAAATCTATTGCAATAAAGAAAGTTAGATGAACTTCTTAAATTCATAGGTTATTGGGAGGGTTAATGAAATGCTCTGCTTCTAGTTGTTCTGCTGGCAAAAATTGGACAAGTTTTTAAAACTTATTTGGCAATTCAAGTTCCTTATGGTAGGGACCATTCTCTATAATCCTATAATTGACATTGAATATTCTATGTGCTAACTTTCAATGCCTTATTTTTCAGGATATCGTGTGCTTTTGAGTTGAAAGAAGTGAATCCTACTTTTTTATGGCATAAATCAATTAGTTGTTGAGGGGGAAAGTAAGTTACAACAAAGGTGTCAATACTTTGTTTGCCCATCGCAGCTAGTTTTAGCGCCAAATTCGATCGTTTGAAGTTGTTTGCAAGACTCTAATATTTTTGCTATCTATTTTCGTGTTTTAGATTATTTTCTTTGTGGGTCTTTTTTTAATACTTTATTTCGGCCTTTTTATTTTTTGGGTTTCAATTGTTAAATGATATAAGTAAGCTTTATTATGTTTTTGGGAGGAGCTTTTGATTAAATTGAAAAGAAACACTTTCTTTGATTTCCAAATTCTGGTATTCTCTTTGAATTAATGAATTTGATACCTAATTCCTAGTAATCCTAGATTCAACAAGTTTTAGAAGATTATTTTTTGGTATTCGTGTGCAAATCAACTGATTTCAAAATTTGTCTCTTATTTTATAAACTTCGCTATGTCACACTTGCATTCCAATTTTACAAGCGAGCTAAGAAGGAGATAGATGCCTCATTTTTAATGGTTGAAGATGGAGAATAAGCAAAGAAGTGCCACAATTATGCTAAGAAATTGTTTCATCCTAACATAGTTCATCTATAGTTTGCAACTTTCTAAAGTAAATTACAAAAGTGGTCAATATGTTATGATCGATGTGACATGACATTTCATAGTTTCATGGTTAAAAAGAGCATTGGTGATATTTGTACCGGTACAAGATATATAGATGACCAACTAAGAACATCTATAAGGTTTACTGCTTATTTTGTTTAATTATCTTATTTAGTTATCACATAGAATATTAGTTAATGCTTATTTGATTTCTCTATTTATTGATGAAGGGATGTACTTTTAGCATTAGAGATCAGAGATTTATTCATGGAAACATGCATAACTTCAAAAGTTATGTCCTAATTAATTTTAGTATGAAGCTAACTAATGGGTGTATGAGAAGGATATGGATGGGAATCAATTGTAACAAAAAAAGTTGGATGATCTTAAATTCATATGTTATTTGGAGGGTTGATGAAAAGCTCTGATGCTAAGTTATTTTGCCGGTAAAGATTGGACAAGTTTTTTAAACTTATTTGGCAATTCAAGTTTCTTAAGGTAAGGACCATTCTCTGTTCTACTACAATTGACATTGAATATTCTATGTGCTAACTTTAGATGCCTTATTTTTCAGAATATCTTGTGCTTTTGAGTCCAAATGAGCGAATCCTACTTTTTCATGACATAAATCAATTAGTAATTGAGATGGAAATAAAAGTTACAACTTTACGAAAGCAAAGTGTTAATACTTTTGTTCCCATTGCCGCCAGTTTCAAGGACAAATTCAATCATTTAAATCTGTTTTAAAAGGTCTAATATTTTTTTATTTATTTTGTGTTTTAGATTATTTTCATTGTGGGCCTTTTGTTAAACTTTATTTCGGACTTTTATTTTTAGGGTTTTAATTATTAAATGATATAAGTATGTTTTATTATGTTTTTAGGAGGATCTTTTGATTGAATTGAAAAGAAACCCCTAATTTGATTTCCAAATTTTGGTATTCTCTTTGAATCAACAAATTTGATGCCTAATTTCGAGTAATCCTAAATTCAATTGGTTTAGGAAGATTGATTTTGTGATATTCGTGTGCGAATCAACAAATTTCAATATTTGTATCTTACTTTATAAGCTTTCACTACGTCACACTTGCATTCTGATTTTACAAGTGCACTTAAAATGAGAGAGATGCCTCATTTTTATTGGTTGAAGATAGAGAACATGCAAAGAAGTGCTATCACTATACTAAGAAGTTGCTCCACCCTAACATAGTTTATCCATGGTTTCCAACATTCTTAAGTAAATTGTAAAAGCGGACAATATGTTATGATCAATTTGACATGACATTTCATCGTTTCATGACTAAAAAGACCAATGGTGATATTCTTATCGTTATAAGAGATATAGATTACGAATTGAGAACACCTATAAGAGTTTGCTGCTTATTTTGTTTGATTATATTATTTAGTTATCATTTAGAACATTTGTTAATGCTTATTTTGATTTCTCTATTTATTAATGAAGGGATGTGCTTATAGTATTGGAGTATTTCCATGATCAGGGTTTTATTCATGGAAACATGAACGACCTTAAAAGTTATGTTATAGTCAAATCTAATATCAAGCTTATTAATGGGTGTATGAGGAGGATATGGGTGGGAATCAATTGCAACAAATACAGTTGGATGATCTTCTTAAATTCGTAGGTTATTTAGGAGGGTTGGTGAAATGCTAGGTTGCTAGTTGTTCTGTTGGCAAAGATTGGACAAGTTTCTTGAACTTATTTAATAATTTTAGTTCCTTAAGGTAAGGACCATTTTTTATTGTGCTATAATTGACATTGAATATTTTATGTGCTAACTTCATATGCCTTATTTTTTAGGATATCCTGTCCTTTTAAGCCTAAAGGAGCAAATCCTACCTTTTTATGACATAAATCAACTAAGTATATTGAGAGGGTAATTAAAGTTACAACTTTACGAAAGTAAGGTGTCAATACTTTCATTTGCACGTCGTAACCCATTTCAAAGCCAAATTTGATCGTTTAAAGCTGTTTTGGAGGCTCTAATATTTTTGCTATTTATTTTTGTGTTTTAGATTATTTTGTTTATGGGCATTTTGTTAAAATTTGTTTCGGCCTTTTATTTTTTGGCTTTCATTTATTAAACGATATAAGTATTTTTTTGTTTTATTTTTAGAGGAGATTTTGATTGAATTGAAAAGAAACTCTTTCTTTAATTTATTTAATGCCTCATTCCTAATAATCTTAAATTCAACACATTTTAGAAGATTGATTTTCTAGATTCGTGCGTGAATTAATAAATTTTAATATTTTTCTCTTATTTTATAAGCTTCTGCTATGTCACATTTGTATTCCAATTTTACAAGCATGATAAGATGGAGAGAGATGCCTCATTTTTATTTGTTAAAGATGGAGAGCAGGAAAAGAAGTGTTATAACTGTGCTAATAAATTGTTCCACCCTAACATAGTTCATCCATGGTTTCCAACATTCTTAAGTAACTTGTAAAAGTGGGCAATATGTTATGATCTATTTTGACATGACATTTCATCGTTTCATAGTTAAAAAGATCATTGGTGATATTCGAACCGATACAAGATATACAGATAACTAATTGAGAATATCTATAAGGTTTGTTGCTTATTTTGTTTAATTATATTATTTAGTTATCATTTAGAATATTTGTTAATGCTTATTTTGATTTTTCTACTTATTGAAGAAGGAATATGCTTCTAGCATTAGAGTATCTCCATAATCAGGATTTTATTCATGGAAACATGGACGATTCAAAAGTTATGTTGTCAAAGTGATTAACAGGTATATGAGAAGATGTGGATGGGAATCAATTATAACAAAGAAAGTTAGATGATCTTCTAAAATTCAAAGGTTATTTGGGAGGGTTGGTGAAATGTTCTACTGGCAAAGATTGGACAAGTTTTTTAAACTTGTTTGGCAATTCATGTTCCTTAAGGTAAGGACTATTCTTTGTTCTGCTATAATTAACATTGAATATTATATGTGCTAACTTCAAATGCCTTATTTTTTAGGATATCCTATGCTTTTGAGTCCAAAAGAATGAATCCTACTTTTCATGACATAAATAAATTAATTATTGAGAAAGTAATAGAAGTTATAACTTTACAAAAGCAAGGTGTCAATACTTTTATTTGCCCGTCGTAGCCGTTTTAGGGCCAAATTCCATCGATTAAAGCTATTTTGGAGGCTCTAATTTTTTGCTATTTATTTTCATGTTTTATATTATTTTCTTAATGGGCTTTTTGTTAAACTTTATTTCGGCCTTTTATTTTTAGGGTTCCATTTGTTAAACAATAAGTATGTTTTGTTCTATTTTTTGAAGGAGCTTTTGATTGAATTGAAAAAAAAAACTTTTGTTTGATTTTAAAATTTTAGTATTCTCTTCCAATCAATGCATTGGATGCCTAATTCTTCGTAATCCTAGATTCAACAGGTTTTGGAAGATTGATTTTCTAGTATTCATGCGCAAATTTACAAATTTCATTATTTGTCTCTCATTTTATATGTTTCTGCTACATCACACTTGCATTCTAATTTTACAAGTGTGCTAAGAAGGAGAGAGATGCCTCATTTCTATTGGTTAAAGATGGAAAACAGGCAGAGAAGTGATACAACTTTACTAAAAAATTATTTCACCCTAACATAATGTTAGCATAGATGAGCCCTAGTGCCATTTTGTTATGAATAATGACATTATATTAATCCCTATGGCAATATAATATTCATTTAAATAAAGGGTTTATTTATTTGAGTATTTACCCTTTAGCATTATGTTAAATATGTTTATTATCAAGAGTTAAAAATATGAGTTACAAACATATTTAGTACATATGCTATAAATTATTCATAGTCGAATAATTAATATTTAGGTAATATTAATTAGACTATCACCTCTATCTATTTTCCTTGATTAGTATGAGATACTAATAGTGGGAGGTAGTGAGTCTCATGCTACTTGATATGAGATATCAGAATAGACATGTGGATACTCATGTGATGGGTGGATCGAATGTGACGTTAGATTAGTAATTGCGTGGATATTCACTTATTGTCAACAATCACAATCTAGGTCATAATGGTATACATAGTCCTTTGGCCTGAGGTGACACGGTCATCCACATTTGAATGGTTAGAGTTTGTTACCGCTTACATACTTATGTTAGCCACACATGGGTATATGGCGAGTGGTGGCTCTAATTGGTTAAGTGTAGGGATGAGTGTTCGATAAAGATGGAATTCATTACCTGGAGTGAACCGGGATGAGATCCAGAACTATCTAAGTCCTTTCTTGATGAATGAGTTCTTGGCCAGGACAAACATAACAGTCTGAAAGAGTTTTAGTGCTAGAAAGAGTTTCTAGTATTTGTTATGTTTTATCAAGAATAGAACTTGAGATGAGTTTAAGTGATATAGCTAATAGAGGTTGACTAATCCATGACTCTAGGCTATATCGGGATCTTCTAATGAAGGGATTTTAGTG
>CATIWK010195358.1:0-12398 GCA_949634005.1 Mallotus japonicus
AATTTTTTTTTCTAAAATTATATTTAAACCCATAATTTATTTATGGAATACAATATTATTTTTAAATTTTAACACATAAATATAAATTATTTAAATTTATATATTTTAATATATTTATAGTTAACTATCATGAAAAATACATTACTATAATTAGTGTTTAGGGAGCAAATTTTTTAAGAAAAAGCACTTATTGTAGGAATTTGCTCCCTAAACACTAATAATAGTTATATATATATATATATTTGAAGGATTATAATATTTGTATTGGCATATTAATTTCAATATAAATAACATTATTTCAAATCTTAAAATTATTTATATGTTAAAAATTATTAAATTTTTTTAAGATAATATATTATAATTAATTATTTAAGAAGGATAATTTTTTATCATATTAATACAATATATTATTATTTTTAATTTAATACATAAATTGTATATATATATATATATGAATGATTTATATTTTCCTAAAATAAGTGTTTTTTCTTAAAAAAAATTCTGTCCTTAAACACTAATAATAGCAATGCATTTTTCATGATAGTTAAATATAAATATATTAAAATATATAAATTTAAATTTATGTGTTAAAATTTAAAAATTATAATATAATATACCATAAATAAATTAAGGGTTTAAATATAAGTTTAGAAAATAAAATTTAAATTTTTTCTCTAAATGTTTTTATGAAAGTATGGACTAATTTGTTAATTTACTAAACTAACAGGGAGCTTTTTATAAGTTTTATTGTGATATTTGTGTACATCTCAGACAATAGGGGTGTAAATGAAATTTTTAAGGCCAATTTGACCTTTATTGTAAAGTTTAGGGGTAAATTGACGAAAAAGGTCAAAAAGGGCGATTTGAACTTTTTGAAAAAGTTTAAGGGTCAAATTGAACTTTATTCCTATTTTATTTATCCAAATTTTCACAATAAAACATCAATATAACTATTTTATTAAGGATATGTGTACTCAATCAAATAGTGCTGGATAATCACAAAATTGCAACATACTTCTATCGCTCTAATATACTGATTATGTTTAATTTATTTGATGGAGTTAGAAATTTTTTTTAAAAAAAAATAAAATTTTGTAAATATTTACTTCTGAAAAAATTAATGAAGTAAAATACAATAATCTTTTCTCTCTAAGTTTGTTCATAATTTTTCTTTTTTTTGATAATCACCAATCATCTCTTAGATTGGTGGTCCCACATTATTTTTTCTATTTTTCGCTTTCTTTTATTTATTTGCATCTAATAATTACAGGTCCTTGATCAAATTATAATAGCAAATTATAAAGAAAACATTATTTCTTTCAAATAACTTGTTGACTCAAGTAGCTAGTTCAGGAGGATCAACGTCATGAGTTCATATGTCCTTTTTTTTTTAAAAAAAAATTATTTTATGTTTACAAAGTTTTATTAATGATGATAAAAATTGATTGATTAAAGTTCTTATAATAAAAGTGATATTGACTCAAGTAGCTGTGCACCTAGGAGGATCTGATGTCATGAGTTCATATATATATATATATATATATATATATATATTTTTTGTTCTTTTTTGACCAAAGTCAGGGGGAGGGTTGGTCTCGTGAATGTTCCATAGCAACCTGGCCATCAGGCCAGGCTTGCGGGGACATATATATATTTTACATCATATGCTTAAGGACTAATGCATTATGACTTACACACTATTCAATTGTTTTTATAAATTTAATTTGATTTTGGTTGCACAGATATATTTTTACATAATTGATATATTTTTGTATCGAAATATAGTGGATAGTTCTCCCTTTAAAGTCTAGTAGTTCAGATAATGGATATTATAAGATGAGGTAATGGATTCGATTCCCCACTTCCCCCTTGACCTTAGGATCATAAAATAATAGGATGATCAAATTAAAGAAAAACAAAAAGCCAAACTAAATATAAAAAATAAAAATTTGGAACCAAAAAGGAAAATACAAAAATACTAAATCAAGATATTTATTGTTATTGTTATTATTTAGAAATTTAATAGAGAAAAAATCCAAATAATTAAACGTTCGTTAATGATAATGTTTATTTAAATAGATAATATTTTAAAACATATTATTCAAGATTAAAATTTATAAAAATATTTACTTATTTTCCGTCTCTTCATATCCTATATTTTTGAAACATGATATTATTTTATCTCCATTTATGTGTATTTGTATTCCGTGCAACTTAGATTTTGGCACACTAAAATCAAACGTTGATTGTCCGTTGGGAAATTATAGAAAAATGTTATTGATTTCTTTGCTTCCACGATTAACATCATGAAATGGGACCTTGCCATGAAAGCTTGATCAAATTACTAAGAGGTGTCATTTCTTATCAAGAAGCTGTACAAATTGTATCAACATAACTATTATACAAGCTTCATATCATTCTCTTATTGACGTAGTTAATTTCTGAATTGAAAAAGGTTAGAAAGTGATAAATAAATGCAGCTAATCAAGCAGCATTGTATGATAACTAAAACTGGGGCTGAATATTGTCTGGGGATTGTTAAATAGAACCAACCACTTAATATTTTTTTCATCACTCAAGCTAGCTAAAAAGAAATGCTGCTCATATTAATTAATTTTTGTATTAAATTAAATTGACCTGTAAAATCATCACATGTTGCTAAGCAAAATGTAATGTTAATGATTTTTCACTATCACTTAATGTCTATGACTGCAGTTATCAGTTAGACACTTGTGACATTGTAATATATCATAACTAATTGATATGTTTCTTTTTAATATTTGTTGATATTTTTATTAGTTATTGAAATATTGGAGGAAACTAATTGTTTGACATTTCTCGATTCGGCAAACATAAAATCTAGGGTTCTTTATAAAAATGTCTAAAAAAGAGGAGCCAATAACATGCAATGCCTCTTTTATCAAAATATTACACGCGTGCCCTATTTTTTTTAAAATATTACATGTGTGTCGTTTATTCACCCTTTTCCCTCTACTTGCCATCTTCTTCCCTTCAACTCAAAAATTTCTTCGACAAACCTTAACAATATTGTTTTCTTTGAGCTGCGTAACCCAACTTCGATCATCTTTCAACTCAATCTTGACTCCAAAAATCAAAATCTTCTTTTTCGGATTTACCTTCTTCATTACAAATAGAAAATTTTCCAAGAAAAAACTTCAAAAATCTCCCAAAAACCAAAACACAAAATCTAATCGAATCAATATAAAAATAATAAACCAATTACATGTAGATCTGATTCCGAATCATTCAATCAACATATATTACAGCCTCATTCATTCAACATCAACAAAGAAAGCAACAAAAAAAAAAAGCAAAAATCAAAGATTCACATGTACATTATTCTATTTTTTAAAAAACTAATATTCATTGTTGTTTATCTTCGAAAAACTTAAATAGATAACAATATGCATAAGATTTTGGTTTTTGAAATAAAAAAAATTTAAAACTATTCATTGTTGATTTAGTATATTTTAAGTATATTATTGATTTGTCGGTTTGGGTTGGGTTGGGTTGGTAGAAATACTTCGGGTTCTTTCTATTTTGCGATTTGTTCTCCTCATTCAGCTGTGCTTAGTCCAAGAGAAGCTGAGGCGGCGGGGATAAGGGAGGTTTTAAGCTGGCTCAAGGACAAGGGAATGGACAATGTGGTAATAGAATCGGACTCTCAGATTACTGTCTAACAGATTCAAAACAAGCATAATATTTCCCCTCTTGGTTTGATTCTTGAAGATTGCAGAAGTTTAGTCTCTTCTTTTACTAATCTGCATATTTGTTTTGTAAGATGGTCTGCGAATGTTGCTGCTCATACTCTTGTAAGAGCAGCACTTTCTTTGTCAGATTGTCAGGAGTGGTTTTCTTACCCTCCAAATTTTATTGTTGATGTTCTTTCTAATGATTTCCATTAATGAAGTTTCGTTTCTTTTCCAAAAAAAAAAGTATATTATTGATTTCAGTTATAAATCTCTACATGTTATTTACAATCTAACTTACTTTAACTAAAATTTTGTTCTAAAAAATAATTCTTTATATGTTATGTAAAAAATAGTATATTGGAAGTATATTATTGGTTTCAGTTAAGATATTGTAAAATATATTACTTTGATACTATTCTGTATATGTTAAGAAGAATTAAGTATATTATAGGTAAATTATTCATTTCTTATACCATTCTTTGTATCTTATTTTAGAATTTAGTATATAAAAGATATATTATTAGTATATGATACAATTTGTTATATGTAATTTTTGACTTTGAGTATATAAGTATATTATTGGTTTCCGATGCAATGCTCTGTACTTTCAGCAAATGGAAAAACTTCTAGTTTTTATACATTACGAAGGAGAGTGGACTGATGATTTAACGTACAGAAAATTCAAGGTAACTAACATACAAATTCCAAATGATTGTAACTATAGAAAGCTCATCACAACCATTTCAGAACGTCTTAAATTTGAAAAAGAAGAAAATGAGATACAGATCTCATACCAAGTCAAAGAAGAGTATCCAACTTTACAAATTAAAGATGATTTAAGTTTGTTGTTTTATATCCAATTGAAGAATAGAGAAGCTGACTGCACAAAACACCCTTTATGCATCTCATTGCAACAAAAAGAAAATGACAGCAACATTATGCAAAACGCACCAATAACAACATCATAAAATCAGTCAACAAACACAAGGACAACAACAACAAATTCAGATATTATGCAATATGCAAGAGACTTGAGAAAAAACATCATTGAAGAGAGCACCCAAAATTAAAATGAAATACAGAGTCCTCTTTCTCCAATTATTATAACAACTGACACAAATTCAAAAGAACTAAAAGAGGGCAACTATTTAAGGATAATGAGACATTAAGGATAATGCTAATCTTATACGCACTATCAAATAAGTTTCAATACAGAGTCATCTAATATTGCTCTTCAAAGTACAATTTAAGATGTTTGGATGACAATTGCAATTGGACATTAAAAGCGTCAACCTACAAACGTACAAATATTTTCAAGATAAAAAATTAATAGACACACACAAATGCAACCTGAAAGTTAGACATAGAAGCCATCGCTAAGCAAGTACTTAACTTATTGCCCAACACATTAAGTCAAAATACACAAGCACAAAAATTATGTACAGCCCAGCTGATATAATGAGAGACATGAAGGAGGAATTTGTGATTTCAATAAATTACATGAAGGCATACAGATCAAAAGAAACAGCCCTTCAAATTATACATAGAAACCACCCTAAAGAATCATATACTCTTCTACCAAGTTTCTTGTATATGATATAAGAAACTAAACCGGGATCAATTGTGCAACTAAAAACAAGAGAAGAAAACACATTTCTCTATATTTTTATGGCACTCGAAGAAAGCATAAGAGGGTAGCAGCACTGCATTCCTATTATAGTTGTTGATGGAACATTTCTCAAATCAAAATACCAAAGAACACTTTTGACAGCTACAACACAAGACGCACAAGGTAAGATTTTTCCACTTGCCTTATGCATTGTTAATTCAAAGAATGGTGATTCTTGAAAGTGGTTTTTTGAACAACTAAGAATAGCATTAGGAATCAGAGAAAAACTATGCATCATATTAGATAGACACGAAATCATAGCATCAGTTTTAAAAAATGTCTACCCTGAAGCTTCACACATGGTCTGTACATTCCACATACTAGAAAACTTGAAAATAAAGTTCAAGAAGAATACTACACAGATCAAGGAATTCTTCTATGCAACTGCAAAGTGTTACACCTTACAAAAGTTCCAAAACAACATGGTAGAAATAAAGAAGCTAAACATACGTGTCCACAACTACCTTGAAGAAATTGGATACGAAAAGTGGACAAAAGTACATTCTCCCAACAACAGGCATTGAACAATGACTACAAATGTCGTAGAATCCATGAATCCAATAATTAAATCTGCAAGAGAGCTGCCAATCATAACTCTCTTAGAATACTTGCGAAGTTTGGTACAAGAATGGAATACAATAAACCAAAATATTGCAAGAGGAACTTTCACAAAGCTTACAAGGAAAGCTGAGGAAATACTTAATGAAAATTACATCAAATCTCAAAAATTGAAGGTAATAGCTGAATACCTTCTTATATTCTAAAAATCATTAGATTATATTTTTAAGTAAAATATATAGCATGCTATCATTTGTTTCTATAAATAGATTGTGTTTGTTGAATTACTGCCCTTGTTCTATAACAACTCTCTCATATTGTTGTTTGACAAAATTACGATTATGTTTTTACGTAGTACCTGCACTTTTATATCTTTAAGTTTCACAAAATAGTATATGATAAGTATATTCATAGTTTCTGATACAATCATGTATAAGCTTACAACTTTATATGATGTGAACATTTTAGTATATTCTAAATATATTATTGTTTTCTCATAAAACTCAGTGTCTTGTTTATAAAAAAAATATTTCTATTTTTATCTAAAATCTTCTATTTCATAACTTATAGTTTGAAAAAAAAATATTATAAGAATATAATTGGTTTCAGATACAAAATCAACTATATTATTTACAATATACTTCATTATAATTTCAAGTGCACAAAGCAAATGATGACTTGTACAGTGTTTGTATTAATGAAAAAATAAACATAGTACACTTGAAAACAAGACATGCACATGCAATAAGTTCCAACATGACCAAATACCATGTGAGCATGCATTGACGGTATTGAGAGAACTAAACCAAGAACCATACAGCTATTGCTCACAATACTACAGTAAAGAAACAATGTTAGCAACTTACGAAGCAACAGTATACTTGCTGCCAACAAAAATAACATCGAATGTGCTAACTGAACTAAAAGATATACTTATGCTGCCTCTGAAAAAACTAGAATTCAACCAGGAAGACCGAAGAAAAGAAGATATAAAGCTGCTTGGGAGAATAAAAATAAAAATAAATGCGACACATGTGGCTACTACGGGCACAACAAGAAGACTTGCAGAAACAGACCACAAAAAATGAGATTCACAATAATTTTTTATTTTTTCATGTTTATTTTTTGTTCAGTTATTACAAAATTAGATACATCAAATGACATTTCTTAATTACAATATATACTTTGTTTCAAATGCAAAATTAAGATAGTTTGTTGAAAAAATGATAGAGATATAAAATTCATATATAGTGTGTTAAATCTGCAAAACAAGTATCAAATTCACATATAATTTGTTAAAAATCCAAAACAGATATCCATTTCTATTTTCTGTGATATTCAATTTTGAATAATCTTCGTATATTTTCCTAGTATTATTAGTATCTCATACAAAATTAATATTATTGGTATATTATGCATTGCTTATACAAAAAATAACTTAAAATACTACAACAAAACTTCAAATGCAATAAACAAAACCATATGAATAATTTTTCTTTAAATATACAATAAGATCACATTTTTTTAAAACAACTTTTGATTAAAAACTAAAACCTTTAATCAAAGTTTCAGTTTTTACTTTTATTCATTTTCAAATACTTCTACTTTATTATATGTATATTATACATTTGAGAAACAACTAATATACATTAATAAATAAAAAAATAACAACAGAAATACATAATTTCATTAAAAATAAAACCAACGTCAAACAACTAAACAAACTCTTAGAAATTAAAAAAATACACAAACAAACTGCATAACCTACAAATATTCATGATAATAATATAAACATAACATCACTTTAAATATCCTAAATGAACATAAAAACAAATAACATAAATTACTTCCATTCTCAAAAAACTTTCTTCTTCCCC
Organism: Mallotus japonicus; assembly: GCA_949634005.1. Lineage (NCBI taxonomy): Eukaryota > Viridiplantae > Streptophyta > Magnoliopsida > Malpighiales > Euphorbiaceae > Mallotus > Mallotus japonicus. The sequence continues at coordinate 7,818 of CATIWK010195358.1, forward strand.
TTGTGTCTTGGTTTCAGCCTGCCCGAATAGTAAAATTCATTGTCAATGCAATCACTTTGCTTCAGCTTTCCATATGTGTACAAGTTAACTGTATAACGACTCCTTATCTCCTCAATATTTAAATCACTTGAAATATTCAAACAATGCATCAAATACTCAGCAAAAGATACTATAAAAACTCCACAATCACTGCATAAACAAAAAAAAAAAGGAACTACAAAGAAATAAAAAAAATAATTCAAAAATAAACGAAACTTGTTCTTTTGTGTAGGCAATCCATCAACCATAATAATTTTAAAAGGCTCAGTCAAATTCTTTGAACACATATCAACATCAAATCGATGCTCCCACAAATCGACAACATAAAACAACAATGGCAAAAGAACATTGTAGTTTCTCAAATAATCTAACACCACTTGATATTTCCTTCCATTTCTCAAAGAATTATAGACATATATACGACAATCCTTAAAGTTCAACACTCTCAAAACCCAATGCTTATCTTTGACAATATGGATAGGAAATAAGACGTGATCAACATCGAACCAAGTAGGGTTATACATCATAAAATACCCAAGAATGTACTCTGTCACACAATGATCTATACTCACAAGTGAAAGATCCTTATTTTTACCAAAAACCTCGAATAAAAACTTTCAATACATTGGTCAAACTGATTATCAATTATGGTAAAACTAACACAACGATCTTTGAAAATCTTTCATTTCTTCCTCAAGTAATAGAACAACACATCAATATGCTGAAAACAAACAAGAATAAAAACATCACTTATGTATAAAAACACAGTATATGTATAACATACTACAAAAAAGAATATTATCTGAATATTATGTGTATCTGTAAGTAAAAAAAGAGTATATTATCTGAATATTAATAGTATTTGATAACAGAAACAACATTCATCACTTATACATAAAAACACAATATTTGTATAACAAACTACAAAAAAGAATATTATCCAAATATTATGTGTATTTGTAAGTAAAAAAGAGTATATTATTCGAATATTAATAGTATCTGATAACAGAAACATCATTCATAACTTAAAAATAAAATACCAAACTAAGAATCACAATATATTATTTACATATAACAAACAAAAACAAACATCCAAATTACAAAAAAACTAGAAAATTTACAGAAGATGATAACGAACAACTACAATAATTCAGAACATGAAATCAAATATTTGAGGTAATAGTATCAACTCCAAGATTCAAAGCAAGACAAATAACATCATCATCATCAGAATACAACTTTTTTTTGTAAAAACAAAATAAAAACTTAGTAGATGTTTATAAAAAATAAAATAAAATAAAAACTTGAAAACGCAAACTTGTTTTTCTTTTTAAACCAAACTTCAATCCAACAATCAAAGTCAAATTGACTTTGATAATTTATCGACTCTTCAATAATTCTACTCAATGGACATAAATCCTTAACAATAGTTGCAACTTTCCTCTCCTTCTCTCCGATTTTTTATGAACCAAATTCATTTAGAAAGGGAGATTCATAAAATAAACAACTTTAATCTCCCTTTTAGTTGGAGCAGGTGTTTTAAAATAATAATAATATTACCCTATCATCATCAAAAACTTTTTTTTTTTACCCTAATATAAAGAAATACAACATAATCAAATAATAATAATAATACATCAGATAAAAAGAACCAAAATACAATAACAAACAAAATATTGTACCTCAACATCATGCTTCTTAACAACATTAGCACCAACATTAATAAAAACATCAAGTTCATTTCCAACAACCTTTTCAAAATTAATAAAACAAAGCAAAATGAACAATATAAAAAAGCAAAAAATATACAAAATTAAAGATTTTTATAAAGAAGAACTCATACAGCATCATCACGCATTTCACCAACAGCTTTAACAGCTGATTTAATAATATCAGAAATATCAGCAATATCATCTATATCAACATTCTGAACATAACATAAATTAAACAATACATAAAATAGTATCAGAAACCAAACAGATACTAATAATATACAAATATCGGAATCCCTTAAACCACAAAACCTAATAAAAATAATATCAGAATCCCTTAAACATAGTCCATTACATAAAAATCCTTAGCAGCACCATCACCACTATCTTTCTTCCCATCACCATCATCACTTTTATTCTCATCTTCAACTCTAGCATGAGAAGAACGAGAACATTCAACTAGCATGAGAAGAACTAGATAGCCATACTGCCAAATGGCCAAGAAATTCCCAAGGAAACTTTGATAGGCAAGCATAACGACTTGGGAATTCATAACGTAAAAATTGAAATTTTGATGGGACGGAAAAGAGATTCAGAAATACGGGAGGGGGACATAGAAATTACTCCAACTTTCGTGAAAGGAATTTTGGGCAACAACAGACAAAGCCCTCAGGGTTTGAGAAGAGTATAGGGAGAAACCCCCTAAGCATTAAGTGCTTTTTGTGTAGCAGACCCCATCTGGTGGCAGAATGTCCTCATTGAGGAGCTTTGAATGCCATTAGGACTATTCAACAAGAAGAGACGAAAGAAAGTCCTCAGGAGGAAGAGGAGAACGAATTAGCCATTATGGGAGCTCTTAGGTTCTTGAATGCCTTGGAAAGACAGATGGAACAGCCAAATGCAAAAAGATCTAGGGGACTAATGTATGTTAACTTCACTGTACATGGCAAACTTATCCGGACTCTCGTAGTTACAGGAGCTACGGACAATTTTATGACTAATACTGTGGCAACTCGGCTAAGGCTAAATGTAGAGAAGGATGTGGGGAAAATAAAAGCAGTAAATTCATAGGCCAAAGAAACAGTTGGTATAGCCCAAGAAGTACCATGTAAACAGGGATCATGGAGCAAAAATGTGTCATTCAATATGGCACCAATGGATGACTTTGATGTTGTTTTTGGGTTAAATTTCTTGGATCAAACTAGAACCATCCTCATTCCTGCAACCAATTGCTTACTGATGATGGGAGAAAGCCCATGTGTAATCCCAGTTACAGTGAGTCCAATTTGTGAAAAGAAGATATTGTCAGGTATGCAATTTAAGAAGGGGATAAAGAAGGGTGAAAAACATACGTGGCAATTCTGCTTGGGGTAGAGAAACAACTGGATGAGAGGATCCCAAAACAACTGAAGGCAGTATTAACTGAATTTGCTGATGTGATGCCAGACAAGCTGCCTTAAACTTTGCCTTCAAGAAGGGAGATTGATCATGAAATAAAATTGTTACTAGGGACAAAGCCTCTTGTAAGAGCTCCTTATAGAATGGCTCCTCATGAGCTAGCAGAGCTAAGAAAACAACTAGATGAATTACTTAAGGCGGGATTCAATCGTCCCTCTAAGGCCCCTTTGGTGCCCCTATGCTTTCCAAAAGAAATAAGATGGGAGTTTGCGGCTATGTGTTGATTATCAAGCTCTTAATAAAGTCACCGTGAGGAACAAATATCCTATCCCTCTTGTGGTTGATCTCCTTGATCAATTAGGACAAGCAAAGTGGGGTAGTATGCAAGATAGCCATCCTATAGCATTCAAAAGTAGAAAACTAAGTGAAGCAGAGCGTCTGTAATGGCTCATGAGAAAGAGCTGCTAGTAGTCCTTCATTGCTTACGAACATGGAGGCATTATCTGTTGGGGTCAAGGTTTGTGGTAAGGATCGATATCACAACAGTCAAAGCTGAATCTAAGGCAAGCATTTTGGCAGGAACATTTGGTTGAATTTGACTTTAACTTGAAATATAGGCCCAGGAAATGCAATAATGTGGTAGATGCACTAAGCTGAAAGACATAATTGGTTGTGATGAAACAATTGGCTCACTTATCCACGAGTCAAGTGGCGACATCCATCCGAGATCAGATTAAGCAGAATTTGGGAAAAGACCTCCAAGTTGTCGCTCTCATCAATCTGGTTAAGCAATGGAAAACTAGGCAGTTTGTATAGGAGAATGATCTTCTAGTGGCAAACAAGTATTGACTATATGTACCTAAAACCAGGAATATAAGGAAATTGTTACTCCAAGAATGTCATGATACATTGTGGACAGGTCATCCTGGATGGCAACAAATGTTGGCTCTCCTAGCACAGAATTACTACTAGCCTAAAATGGAAGACGATGTTCAGATGTACACCAAGACGTGTCTAATCTGTTAACAAGATAAAGCTGATAAACAGAAAACTGCAGGTCTATTGGAACCCTTGCCAGTGCCTAATCAGTCTTGGGAGAGTGTATCACTGGATTTCATTACTGACTTACCACGAGTGGGGGAGTATGATTCCATTTTGGTTATGGTTGATCGGTTTTCCAAAGGAATAAGGTTCGATTTGGCCCTTAAATTTTTTGCTAAAGTTCAATTGGGTCCAAAATGACCTTTGAAGATCATTTTAGTCCAAAACTTGCACTTAATGTGTCAAATTGGCCCTAAAAATTTCATTTACACCCCTATTGTCTGAGATGTACACAAATATCATAATGCAAATTACAAAAAGCTCCCTGATAGTTTTCTTTGTTTACAAATTAGTCCATACTTTCATAAAAACATTTAGTGAAAAAATTTAA
>CATIWK010195408.1:0-10719 GCA_949634005.1 Mallotus japonicus
TTTTTTTTTTTTTTTACCAATTTTCTGTTCTGTGCCTCCAGATCTCACTGCTTTTCTATTCAACAAAGAAGAAGAAGAAAAGGGAAAATGGAGAAGATGGTGTTACTTAGATCCATATGCCGCGCTGCTTGCTTCCGCTGCTCTTCACGTTTCGCCGGTGCTATTACTCCCCACTTCGCTGCTTCTTCTCGATCCCTTTTTACTTTCTCTCCATCTTCCCTCGCACCCTCTTCCAATCGCATCTTCTCTGGTACTTTTTTTTTTCTTTAAATTTTTTTCCTATTACTATTATAAATTTATGAGCTTTGAGCTGGTTTTTTATTTGATCACGACTTGTGTATATGCAAACTGCCTCCCCGCCTTGATCTTGATCGACTTTTATCATTTCTAATTAAAAAGAAATTTAGGGTTTTTAATGGCTCCATTCGATGCCACCACAATAGCCCTTTTTTTATTTGCCTTTAAAATGTTTGGAATTGGGGGACTGTTATTATTAGGGCTTTTTTAGTTGGTGTGCCTGTCAGAATGCGACAGTATTTATGCTTGGGTTGTGGTTGATTGCTTTCGTATGTGCGGTGTCTATCAGAATGCTTAATTATATGTGTACTTGAACAATGTAGCGACTACTGAGCTTGAATGCCACCCTGCAAGTTTTGCCACTAAATTTCATAAACTACTTCCAATTAGTGCAAACTTGTGAATGATAGCTCTTATGTTGTGAAGTTATTTCTTATGTGGTAATTTTGTACAGATTTTGGGTCTCGTTTTGCTATGGGAATTGGAAGCAGAAGATATTTTAGCGAGGATTTAACTCACTTGCCTGCCATACAAGATCCCGATGTTAAAAATGCTTTCAAGGAATTGATGGCTGCAAGTTGGGATGAGCTTCCTGATTCACTCCTTTATGATGTGAAGATTGCATTGTCTAAAAACACTGATGATAAAGCCGGCCAAGAGATCTTGAAGAATGTTCTCTGTGCAGCTGAGGCAGTTGAGGAATTCGGTGGCATGCTTATATCTCTTAAAATGGAACTTGATGACAGCATTGGATTGAGTGGCGAGGTATTATACAGTTTACACAGGATTTTACCACCTCTTTCACTATGTTCTGTCTTAGTGATTCTCACGGTTTGATGATTGTAACTTTTTGTTTAGGATGTAAAGCCCTTATCTGATGAGTTTGCCGATGCACTTCGTACTGCTTATCAACGATATTCCGCCTATTTGGATGCATTTGGACCTGATGAGGGTTATTTGCGGAAGAAAGTAGAGACTGAACTGGGATCAAAGATGATATACTTGAAGATGAGGTGCAGTGGGCTTGGTTCAGAATGGGGGAAGGTACTAGAACTTGTGTCACTGTTTCTAACAACACTAGTTCAGTGCTTCATTTAGCACTTAGTGTGCAAAATTTCATAGCCTTTGTTTTGGGTCCAAAAGTATCATGATCAGAACCTTATTTTAACTTAGCATATTTCTGCGAGAACTGAATATGCAAGCAATATTATGTCAAGTCACATGTGTGACATGCTTTTTATATTAGCGGACAAGTAGGATAGGTTTTTCTGATTTATAAATTCATATAACCACTCATGAGAACATTACGCTGAAGATGAGATTATTGCTTAGAGTGTTTTTCAGCCTTAAGCACTTTTTCTCATGATATCTTTCTTTGTAGTTGTTCTGTTCGTAGATGTGATAATATCCTTTCAATTGCTAATATTGTTTGGTCCTGTGATTGCAGGTTACCGTTCTTGGCACCTCTGGACTTGCTGGTTCTTATGTTGAGCAAAGAGCTTAGGCCACAGTTTGGGGAGTTTTTGATGTAGTTTTGAGCTTTGTGTGTTTTGGAATCATGTTTTTGAATAGTTGGAGGCATCTTACTGTATCTCTCCAGGAAAACCTTCAAAGTTGAAGCTGATAGCTGTTTAATAAGAGCTTATCGATGCCAACAATTTGATACAAAATTTTTTTCCATCCCAGTTGAAAATTTCTGTCATCTTGCTGATTTTATGATGGATAGCGTTGTTTTTCCTCATGTCCTCACAATAACTATGACAAAATAATGCATTGCTATAATGATACAGTCATGGAGAATTTGTTATCTGATGATTAAGTGGTCTGCGTTTTCTTTTATGAAGCATTGTCCTTTGTTATTTGCTAACCTTGCATGAAGACCCAGTTTAAAAAAAAAAAAAAACCTTGCATGAAGACTAGAATTTTTGCCTAATCTTAATTTTTCAGATGCATAATGATATTGATAGGTTAGGCGATTGGATATATTACCAATGGTAGTTGTGATGCGCCATTAGGTGAACCAAGTCTTCTTGAAATTATATGTGCGTTCTTTTGGTTACACCGGGCAGCATTTAGCAATCAAATATAGAATATGATCTTGAAATTGATTTTGAGGTAGTAAGCCTTCTTACCTTTTCCAAAGACAACAAGAAACACAATGTTTTCTAATTAAGAAGCTTGAAAAAAGATCAGATTTCATTTAAAACAGAAATGTAAACTGATACTTTTGAGTCTCAAATTCAGTTTCTCTAAAGTGTTGAAGTTTTTAATTTACGTAGGCAATTACAACTTTTCTAATTATTAAGAACCTTGCTTCTTCTATGGATGATAGCCACTAGCTGTACTTCTTATCTAGCATTGCCAAAAATCAAGAATGAGTGGAGTTGGTCTTGCAACGTACTACATAAAGTAGGAATTCATAAAGTAAGCAAATAATAACCCTCTTTTACAGGAAAGGTATCTTTATTTTGCTTGCTGGCCTCCATTTCCGAAGCCAGTAGGAAGGGTACTAACTCGAGTCATCTTAACTATTGGACCGCCTTTACGCCAAGACCAAGATTCAGAAGGAGATTTAGGCAAAGGTGGAAGCAACACAGCCTTCCTGCAGAGACCAAATGGCCATCCCTCGCAGTGACAGAACTCCTGAAGTATGGAATGCCTTTGAAAATCTTGAATCTCAAGAAGATCACTGAAGCTTGAGCAGCGGGATAAGTTTGTCTTCACAGAAAGAAAGGCTTCCTTGCTCAAAGCACTTGAACAACAAGAAAAACAACTTCCAACAGATAGAAATTCCTCTTTTTCCTCATCATCATCCTTCTGTTGTAAAATCTTTGGAGCCAAGAACAATTCCCCAGTCCTTGGAGAGAACACCCAGGAAAAACTATCCGTCAGAACAAAAGATCTGTTCCTGGACTTTTCAATGGCACGGCTTCGGATTGCTGAGACAATAACCTGAACATACAATCACACAGAACAACACAGCCAGAAAACACTCATAGATTGACAAGGAAATATTGGAAGTAAAAGACTATATGTATATGTACATAACGGTGAAGAGTGAGTACTTCCTGCTGATCATCTATGTCACTTGCTGGATGCTCCTCCTCTGGGCTTGAAGTCGAAAGCCGCCTACAAGTACGGCAATTGGAAAAAGCATCCTTGAGAGTTGTAGCGAGGAACTTGCATCTCTTAGAAGGATTTGGAGGATCTTCATGATGGAAGACACCCATTTTGGAGAAAGAATAAGGTTTTTGTGGAGTTTGTAATTTAATTGGTTGAAACTGAAATAAATACAGAAGCAAGAACCAACATCAAGTCATACTGAGAGTTGATGTCCAAATTGACCTGCCTTTTTGTGATAGTGGCCTTGCAGCTTAATTGAAAATACAGGCATTTCTATCCTTTGGGGTAAAGACAAAGTTTTTTTTTTTTTTAAAAAAAAGAAAAGATGTTGGAGAAGCATTAGCAAATTGAGTATCAAAATCCACCAGAGCTTTTTTCAATGCTGTCTAATCCCAATTTGTTGGTTAAAATTCCAATGAAATTCGACATTGTAAAAATATTATGATAAATTCGTAGATTTCAAGTATCACTTCCAGCTAAAGTTATGGAGAATATAGACGTGATACCAAACCGTGAATGCAATTTATCTGGAAAGCAATAACAACTGTGCACCGTCCTAGAAACTTATTACAGGGTAAAAAAAGAAAAAAGAACCGTTCAGGAAAGAACAGAAACAAGTTGACCTGGGATTAAAGAATAGTAATTACTGCTAGAAAAATGAGTATAGCTAAACCGGATGAAAGGAAAAGCACAACATTAGTTGAAACTGATTATCCACTTCAATCAAGAAAAAAGAAATTTTAATTGCTTTTTGGGTATTGAAAGCGTGTAGACAAGACATAATGGCAACATTAATTCCCCAAGTGTTCTGAAATTAAATTAAAAGGGTTTGATTAGGCAAGTATGGAGGTGCGGAATGCATTAGATACGGACTTTAAGGACATCATTTAATGTTTTTGGTTGCAACTCCCTCTGGATTGTAGTGCTTTCATATCCAGGCAATAATCCAGTTTCTGTCTGGTCCTGATTCAGAAAGATAACCAAATTCATCCTTTTGTCTAGGGCTGTGCAAAACCCGGCCGACCCGAATACCCGAACCAAAATTGAACATATACGGGTCGGTTCGGTTTCTATTTCTTAAAAAATTCGGATACTCGTCGGGTACCCGACCCGACCGAAAATCCCAAATTTTGTTTAATATATATACATAAACCGGCGTGGCCAAGCATTAAAGACGCGCGCCCCCACCATTTGGCTACAAGATATTCATGTTGTTTTGCTTTCTTTTTTTTTTTTTATTATTTATGCGGTTATCCGAAACCGAACCGAAACCCGACTAATATTTCCGAAACCCGCTCGGTTTTGAATTATCCAGAAATCTCCTATCCGAACCCGCCCGATGCACAGCCCTACTTTTGTCAACTGGTTTCAGCAATCAATAAGGAAAAGATCCCTCAATGCAGAGAGTCTAGAACATCATCTTAGATTACAAAAAACTCCCAATGAAAATGAACACTGAAAGCAATCACTGATATTACAAAGATTATCCTTAATGAAAGCCAAAAGACAAGTAAGTTAAAGAGTTTACAAGTACCTTCGTAAAAACTTCATAACAGGCAGCTATAGGAATTAATCTATGATAACAAACATCAGACTATGTAAAAAGTACTTTGACAATTGTTATGATGATGTGCATCTTAATACATCTATACTTGCCTCCTATATTTGGAACAGTACACCTGCCTTCGCTGTTTGATCTGATGCCGAAACCACCAAGCCAAAAGTAAGTGAGCAAACTATATCATAGTCTGCACCAATAACTTCTGAAAAGATTGCTGAACCATTCAATTTCCCTTTTGACTCGTATACAGCATTTCTTCTTTTTTGGTCACAATCCATCCTGCTATTTTCATCCCCACCCCTCTTACCAAACACCGACCAAGGCATTGAGATATTAAAAAAAGGTATTAAAAAAGTGTTTGCACCATCATTTGAATGATGTCTCTAACATCAGCTACAAATTGCAGAATGCTTTTTCATTTGGATCTAATTGCTCAAATAAGCTGTAGTCGGATCTTTAGAGTTTAATTAAACTAGAGGGAAATGTGACCTCAACTTAAAGTGGAAGCAGTGGTGTTCTCAGAGGATTCGCCGCAACAACTTCGGTTGACAAATACCTCAGAAGGCGGCCATACTAATCCATGACTTTGACATATAAACCCCAGAAAATCCAAAAATGAAAACTAAATTACTTAAGAACACGATAAGGGTGCTTGTACTGACACTTAAGACATAATTTGATGCAAATCAACCATCTAGAATAAATTTAGCAAGAGAATATTTGACAGGATGTAGTTGTGAACCAGCAGATGTAGCCATGTATGCATTTCCTTAATTGAGGAGACATGATCATTGAATAAGGTCTAATGCAAGAGTTCTCTGGTGCAATATGCATCTAAATCAGGAATTACCAGATTTAACTCACGAGATTGACTTACTTTATACAGAGGAAATCCCTTCCTCCACCGGACCAGTGAGCACCCAATGGCACCCACAAACATCGGCAAGATAAATTAAAACAACTCACTAAATAATTAGAAACATGTGTTAAAATTACTTTTTTATTTACATTTCAAATGAACATGTTTACTACATTAGGTAATCATCAATACAGCTAAGATAAACCAGTACAGAAAGAAGAGAAAGGAAAAAAGACAAAACAATTACCACTGCTAATGCAATTTCTGGAGTTGCTGCGATGTAAGAGAAATGAGTGACTGAAGCTTAGCAACAGCAGAAGTCTTATCAGGAGGGCATTTTGAAAGAGAAATATTCAAGGACTGAAGAGCTTCATCAAGCTTCCCTGCAGCTAAAGATGCACATCCAGCTCTATAAGCCTCATCCGCCACTCGTGCATCATATTGATGAGCTGGAATCCCATTGGGACTCCTAGTCCTTGACCTGGAAGGAGATTGGGGGCCAAGAAATGCAGTGGCACGAGCGTATTCCAAATTAGTAATGGTTGTGTCAATCTCTGCCATGAGAGAATCAGGATTTGAAGGAATAGTTTTAATTCTATCAAAGACACTCCATGGAGTACCTCCTCCCTCAGAGCTCATCTACCCCCAAACTAGATCACTAGCGTAGTCCTAAAAGTAAGGTTTTTTGCAATAATAAAATACAATGTCCATTACCTCTAAAGATTAAATCACGAGCAATGATAACTGCCCACTTTGCAGATAAACAGAAACAATCTTTCAAGAAACCAATAAAATTAGCGAAAAATGAAAAAATCTGTCTTAGGAGGAGGAAAATCGCTCGCTAAAACAGCTTAAATAGTATTTCTTGGGTGATAAAGATCTTGATTTTTCTCATTTCTCAATTCTCATGGCGGATCAAGAATCAGAAAGAAACCCTCACCTTAAACTGTGTTTCTTGATTTCGTAGCCAAAATTTGAAATTGGCAAGCTCAGTGGTAAGATGTGAATCAACCAAGGTGCAAAATAAGAGCAAAGATGTCTAATTGAACCACTAACAAGTTGCAACAACGGTTCTTAGAACCGCAAGCTTTCCTGAATTTTAATTTTTCGGTTGAATAGTCCGTACTTGTCGCCAGAAGTCATGGCAGTTAGATCAAAACAATAGGGCCTTTTCTTTTTGCTACGAGCAAGCCCAGCCCGCCAAATAAAACATCTTTTGGGCTGCTTATCACAATTTTATTTTTATTTTTTTGAAAATTTCTTATCATAGAGTTCATATATTGTTTGCTTGTTGCTACATACCATTTCTAGCAATCTTCCAATTTTTCCAATATCAAAATCAAATTTGAATGTGGTAGCAATAGACCAAAAATCAAAATAAAGAATGATAAAAATGAGACTGTTTATCTATCATCTCAAAAGTTACTAATTGGTTTCAACTTGAACCTTAATGTCACAGCTGATTAATAGACGAACTTGTAAAGAACAAGAACCACAAGGAAGAACTACTGATGCTGGCAAAGCATCTTTTGTTTCAAATGATATCTCATTCTCATCTCTCAACAATGTGCATCCCATTTTCTCCAACTCCAAAGAATCAACAGAAAAATAATCGCCACATCGGCACTGGTAAAAGAGCTCCAAGATTCCTCCTCCGCGATCTTCAACTGTCATGTCCTCTAAACTAACATCTTCAGAAGCTCCTGCATCTTTTCTTGATGTTCGTAGCTCACTATCATAAATTGCACGCGACCTTGTATTGCCAAGGATTTCCCAGGCTTTTTGTACCTTCAAAAATCTATCTCCTACCTCATTTTGAGGATCGGATGTCTGATTTGTGTTTTGTAGTTTATCAGGATGATAATTAAGGATGGCTAGTCTGTAGCTTGTGCGGATTTCTTCATAGCTCACATCTTCTTTTATGGATAGAACGTCGTAATAAGTCTCTTTGATAAAGTTCCTGCAATGAAGCATGGTTCGGACACAGCTTTTAACTAGACTGGATTCACTGCAAAATGCATGAATTAGAATTTACGAAAGATTGTTCATTTACATAATCATAAAGTTTGGAAAGCCAAAAAAAAAATCAACAATTGAATTCCATTTATTAGTAAATTCTCATGTTTGAAAATGCCATACTATCTATGAATAGGGCTGGCAATTCATGTTAACGTGTCATAAACGGGACGTGTCAAGACACGATAATAACACAGATATGGTCAACCCGAACACGGCCCATTTAATTAATCATGTCAAACCTATAAACCGAAACACATATACTTTTAAGTAACAGGTTCCACGACACAATCCGTGTAACCCATTTAACTTATACATGTATAAATGTGTTCAGACACGTTACAAACAAGATAAAAACACGTTTAACACATTTTAACACGTTTTTCCATCAAATTACAAAATATAAAAAAAATTAAACATACAAACCCTAAATAATAATTTTAAGTTTAATCATCCATATAAATTCTAAATATATCACTACAATATTTTAAACTTCATACAAAATATCAAATTGTCCAACAACATATAAAATAACAATGCTAATTTCCATTTTCTTCAATCTCTTAATCATTCACATAAATGTATTAATTGACACATTATTTTCAAATAAAATAAAAAAATACAACTACGAAATATTCATATTATCGAGTAAAGAAACCATCTCAATAGATGTAACAATAACAATTTAAAACCAACATCTCAACATGATAAAAACCAAACATAAACTGAAAATGAAAGATGTGAATGATGATATCAGCATTCAGCAGTGAGTTGGAAAATTTGAGAAAACTGACCATTTGAAAATTTGAGCATTCAGCATTCATCAATATTTTTGATTCATTTCACATTATCAAATCAAGAAAATTCATATTAGAATCCGAAGTTTCATTATATAATACCATTATGTTATGTGTCAGCAGTTATTAACATCCTAATGCCAACGCCATGTGGGTGAAAACCAATGTTCTAAAAACTGGAGGTTAAATCAAATGCCATGTCACTGGTCCAACAAATTCAACTGGCTGTTGCAATTAAATACATGCTTTTTTTTGAAATATAAATTTCTATCAGTCAGAGAGAGGAGAAGCTTTCTTTTAGTTTGCTCTAAAAAGGGTTTAGCATCTTTCCTGCTTTTCCCACTTCAACCAGAAACCAAAAAGACAAGTTGGCGATGTTTTATACTGAAATAAGACGATACAAGTACAAAATAAAGCAAGCAATTCAAAGAAAATTTAAAAAAAACAACTAGCACAAGGTGAAAGGCAAGAAAAAATGTGAACACATAAAGATAATCAATGAATGCAATATAAACACAATAATATGCGCATTATTTTCGGTTCATTTAGCTTAAAACAAACTCGAGCATTTTATAAGATACACGACCTCAGCTGGAGCTGGGCTTTCAAGCCCATTTATCACAAAGTTAGCAGAAAAACAAATATACACATAAGAATTAAGAAGAAACAATGAGATTTTTGGAATCAAAACACGAAAGAAACAGTACTAATTAACCAAAATTCTTCGAATTTCAAAATCTTCAGGTCTAACAATAACTCACACAACCCATTAATAATCAAAATTTTACCTCCTTTATCGGCCGGTGAGTGAGATGTTTCAAACACTGATTTAGGATTTAATTTCTAGTACCTGTCGAGATGATAAAGAAGGTGAACAGATTCAGATGATTATATAACATAAAAATAAAATAAAATAAAATAAAAACTAGAAAGAGAATGCCACTGAGTTCGAATTATAACAGCAGACAGAAAGAGACTTCAATACCTTATGGACGGAGCTGTTAGAAGTCGCCTGCGTTTACTCCAGGAGGAGTCGCCTGCGTTTGCTCTTAGAAACGAGAAATTGACGGACGGAGCTGTTAGATGGACCGTGGACGAACAGTGAAGAACAGACAGTGATGGGCGGTTGGAATGATATTGATGGAAGGAGACCAGAGGTGAGTTAACGGTGATGGGAGGCGTCGAGAGCAACAGAGAGTGGGGGAAGGCGAGGCAGCTGTAGGGCTGAAAAAGAAAAGTGAAATGAGATACGAGAATGGGGAATTTTCGGTTTAGGTTAGGCTCTGGGTAACTAAAAATTATGTAGTTTTGCTGATTTTTTATTTTTATTTTTTTTTAAGAATGCTAATTTATAATATTAAAATTATAGTTTTGTAAAAATGTTATATAAATTAAAGTATAATTTATAATCTAAATGATATTTATCTTTATATTTTCATATTAATACTTATATATTAGTATTAGATAATATTAAATTACAAATACATAATTTTTATTTTACTTTAATTAACTTAAATTATAAATACATAATTTATATACATTATTAAATTATAAATTAACTTAATTTTAGTATTATTATATTTATTTACTTAATATTAAATTAAATAATGTCTATTTAATATTTAAATTATCTTTAATTAATATAAATAGTAAATACATAATATGAATAACAATATTAGCATATATCAAATTTTCTATTAACATAATTGATCAAACAAAATTATACTATCTTTCAAAAAATCAAAATTATACTAAAGTTTAAAGTTATGTAACTTTAGCACAGAAAATAGAATTAATCCATGAGGGTTCACAGTGCCAAGCTGAGATTTGGCTCAGCTAGTTACCATTTAGGCAAGTAAACAAGAAGATTGAAATTTTGATTAAATCTAATTCGAATTAGGAAACCTTGATTTCATAGACAAAAACGAAAAAGTAATAAAAGGAGCGAAACGGGAGAAGAAAAGCTGACCAATTCTCATGCTTATGCTTCGGTTTGAAAATTCCCAGCCGCCGGCTATGAAAGAAGGTTTCTTTAATCGCCCATATTACAGCAAATCCAATGCTAT
>CATIWK010195455.1:0-16456 GCA_949634005.1 Mallotus japonicus
ATTTATATTTGGCATTTGAATAATCATGCTTTATGGATGGGATATTTTCTGCATGGTGATTTTAAGTTTGTTGTTTAATGTTTTAATTTCGCGAAAAATTTTTAAGGCTTACTATGGGTTTCGGGTACTTTAAGTATTCCCATTCCCTAGTGCCGGTCACGGACCTATGGGTTCGGGTCGTGACAATAGCCTTTTGTTCGGTTGTTCAGTACGTGTTTGAGATCTATGGAAGGTAGATATCCACAGACTATAATGGCATATCAATCAGCTGTTATGGCTGCTGCTATTGCTCAAGTCTTTCCAAATTCATGGCATAGGCTTTGTATATGACATATAAGGGAGAATTCAAAGAAAAATATCAAGTTCTTAGAGTTTCAGTAGTTATGCATTGCACCTTTGTTAGCTTCTCTGAAGACATGGACTACACTCACTTCCCAGTCTCTCAAGATTAATCTACAGATTTCTTGAACCATGGCAAGGTTCTTGAAGGAGCAATCAAACTTGTTCAAAAGCATATTCGCCAAGCATAAATTATCAACCTCAACTATAACCTTAGGAAAGCTCAAATCCCAGGCTAATCTAAGGCCATGGATGACACCTCAAGCCTCAGCAGCCAGAACACTACAAAAACCCAAATTCACTATAAAGCTTGAAATCCAGTGGCCATTAGAGTCACGAAGCAGACCACCCGCTATAGCCCTTTGGGTGGAAATTGAAAAGGTGCCATCTGAGTTTAACTTCACCTAAACCATCCCCGGCAGATTCTAACCAATCACCATATCCCTAGTGTCATCAGAGTCAATTTTTCCAGTTGGAATTGGGACTTCACCAACAACTTCACCTCTGTAATTCAATAAAGCAGAACTGTTCTTGTACTTGAGCCCCACTTTGTTTCCATTCTTGATATTGAGATCAATGTCTAGAGTCATGTTCAAATTAATGCCCATTCTTGCAGCGTCTATGCTTGTTCTGAGATTTTGTAAAGACATTGAGTCAATTGCGATGACGGGATCTTTGGGTTTGAAGACTGTGAATACTAAGATCACAATTATCAGGACCAAGGTGACAATGATGGCCGATGTTGTTCCAAGACAGATGTTTTATGTGCCTTTGTTTGCTTCTTGGTTTCAGTGGTATTTGGGCTTCGATATCTTTTGATGATGGCAATCCTCCGATTGGTGTTGGTGATTCTATAGCTGAGATGATTGGTGTTGTTGCTAATCCTGAATTTGTTGTTTTTGAGCTTTCACCAAATCATCCTTTCTTTGTGCTTGCTAGTGATGGTGTTTTTGAGTTCTTCTCAAATCATATCCAAACCGGGAGAAGAACGGGCAAAATGGGAGAAGAAGAGCAAAACAGGAGATGAAGACTGTAGATCAAGAGGTTGAAGAAGATAAAAAGGAGTTAAAATACTACAAATACCCCTCACTATTATTAAATTTTATTTTTTAATATGACACATGTAAATAATGACTGTATGACAATTTTATTATTAAAATATTAAATACTTAACACCGTTTAATTAATCTGTCAAATTGGGGTTCAATTGCTAGATAGATAAAACGATGCAACGCAACAAAATGATAGGGACTCAATAGAAAAAAACCACTATAATTCTGGGGCTTAAAAATGAATTTTGGCAAAAAAAAAAATTGATGTAAATCATACCTGGAAAGTTTCTTTGAATACTGTATTTTAATCTAATTGAGAAATAAAATTTTATTTATGTAAATTTAATCAAAAAAACTATCAGAAATTTTTTAGTTGAAAATAATATAAATATGTGGGGATGTCATTGTCCAATATTAAATATTTCACCAACACTACGTGTTTTAGAACCAATCAACGTCAATTACTTTTAATGCTAATGAATCCTCAAAATATTCTGATCCCACATGTTTAAATGAGCGGTGCAACTTGGTACGTTTTTCTTTCCAGAAGATTTAAACGTGATCTCAAAATCCTAACATAAATTAACAATTGAAACAATTTTTTTTTTTAAACTGATCCAACCCTACACTTCAAAATATCTTTAGAGAAATAATATTTTAATTTAAGTGACAAAAAAAATTAAATTTTTGTCTTAGTTTGAACTTTGTATATAAAAAAAAAATATAAAATTTTTTTGTCATTTTTATAAAGTTGATCGAGCTGGATGCAGATTAGTCAAAGTTCTTGTTCACGAATAATTGGTGTGCAAGAGTTTCTTAAAAATTTATTATAGCCATTAGCCAAAATTATTACGCCAAACTTATAGCTATTAGCCATCTTCAGAGAAAGTCTCAAACTGCATAAATGGAGCTTTGTTGTTTGAGTATTATTCATCTCTTGTTGCTATTACTTCCTGCTCCAGCCTTTGCAATTCAGAGCCTTATTAAAGGTGGGGTGAGTACGGTCCGATTCAGTTTAAAAAATGCAATTGTTTGAAATTATTCCATAATATCCGAAAAATTTACAAATTAAAGGACAGAATTGATTCAACCTTTCGGTTCCGTTTAGTTTGGAGCTATAACTATAGTGTTGGTCTCTAGCACCACTTTGGCTCTGACTCGGAATGTATCTCCTGTAAGAAATTTGAAACAATCTCAGTTGCAGTATGGTTTTGATCAAGGCCCAGATCAGAATCCGAAGGTTCTTTTGCATCAGGATTTTATTAGAGTTACTTCTTCCAGGAGTAGTTGAATCTAGTTTTCTTCTCATAAAAAAAAAAAAAAAAAGTGTTAGTTCTAATTTTACCCGAAAAAAAAAAATTGTTGCCTCTTAGTTATCATTTTTATTCCGCAGTGAACCAAACTCCAATTTTTCCATTCAAAATTCCCATTTTTCAGTATCAACCAGACGAGTCTAACTTTATATGATCAATGATATATGTAGGTTTACTTGATTAAAGCGTTTTACTCCTCATCCCAATTTCTCAACCTTTCTGTTGAAATTGACCTCAACTTGCGCTAGGTCCCTCCCTCCAACCGTCGTTGTCTATGGACTTGATCACGGCCCTTGAGCGAGCCAGCTTGCCCCTTCCATTCCATCCGCCATTGACTTGGAAAATATATCAATTGTAAAGTCTTGGTTTCAAAACTTATTAATTTATTGCGGTTTTGGATTTAGTTCAAAAGCGCCATTTGCCAGTTGCTCATTTTAGAGATATTTTAAAAAAAAAGTCTAGTGATTAAAAAAAGTTAAATTTTGATCATTTTTAAAGCTAGAATAAAATTATAAAAATGAGTCTCCCACGAGTAGTTCAAGTGATAAACGGTATAGATATTATGTTGAGGAGAGTAGGATTTGACTACTTACTTTCAACCCTCTTATGTTGTTGGAAATTAACCATTTGTACTAAATATTCAAAAAAATTATAAAAATGATAAGATTTTAATTTTTATATCAATATATCTTTACAAATTTAACAATTAAAAAAATAAATTTAGTATTTCACAGATGTTATGTTAATATTTTTATTTGATTTTGCCTAAATATTTATTGTATTAAATTGTCAAAAATTGACTAAATTAGCATATTTATGATAATTAAATTGTTGAAATAAAATTTAAAATTAAATTTTTTATACCAACACTTGTTTTTAAATTATCATTCCACAAAATACTGAAAAACGAGACACTTAATGTAGGCAAAAATCTTTATATATATATAAATATATATAGAAATTTAAATTTGATTAATTATTTTTTAAATTATCATTCCACAAAATACTGAAAAACGAGACACTTAATGTAGGCAAAAATTTTTATATATATATAAATATATATAGAAATTTAAATTTGATTAATTATTTAATTATGTAACTCAATATTTAATAAAAAAATCAAAAGATATTTTGTAATTTTTATTAATTATATTATGTAACTTGTGAAATTCATTATAAAATTAATGATAAAGACAAAAAAAATAATGTAATAAATAAAAAATTTGTAACTTATTACTCAATATGTAACATATGTATAATTTAATATTCAATTAATGGTAGATATAAAAAAATAAATAATTTAATAAAGAAGAAGAAAATATTGTGAAAAATTGACATGATAGGTTACAAATGCCACAATTGAAATAAATAATTTTTTTTTTTTAAAAATAGACATCCATGTAGGAGAGATAAATTGATACTATTCCTTAGATAATCTATATATATTATTGATATAGATTCTGTAATGGTTAGTAAGCACAAGTTTCAAATAAATAAATATGCACTTTGTCTTCTTTATTGGTAATTAACTGATACTTGCATTGCATGTGATTATTGAGCAGACCACAATTTTTAATTAAGTATTCTTTAGAAAAGATCCAAACTCAGCTGAGTCACTAAACCACTAATTAATCCCAGTAACAATATTATTAAACTAAGGAGATGTTTGGTTCATAATAAGGAATCAGAACCAAATTAAAATCGGAATCGAAATGAAAAAATAATGAAAAAGGAAATGAAAATTTGAAACAATGTTTGGTTTTCTAGGGAATAGAAATGAGAATGAAAATTAATATCATTTAACAACTAAAATTTATTTTATAAAAAAAATATTTTTCTAATTATTTTTTAGATAAAAAATTAATATTATAATTATTTTTATATTTTAAAAATTAATATTATAATTATGTATTATAAAATATTTATTTATAAAAATATTATTATAATGTTTTAAAAATTTATAAAAATTATTTTATTCAAATATTTAATGCATATTTTATTAATTTTTATGTTTTATTTATAATTTTTAAAAAACAAATGTTAATATTTAAATATTTGACTAATTTATAATTGATTTGATTTTATTTCCATGAAAATTAAAAGTCATTCCTTAAAAACAAAAGGGGAATGATGATTTTCATTGATGGAAAAATCACATTCCCATTTTCATATTAAATTTTAGCCAACCAAAGACTAAAAATCAAAATAGTCTATTTCAATTCCAATTTTAACCTTTATTTTTTACAAAACAAATGGACCTTTAGATAAAAGACCAATTTTTTAACAATATTTGATGCCTAGCAGTAAGTGAGGGAGTAGTCAAATGGTAACTCGTCTTCAAGGACATCCTGAGGTGCAAAATTCAATTTCTGCCATCGTCGATTTAAAAGGGGAGGACTGCCCCCTGTTGTGCAATCCGTCGAAGCTAAGGTCACATGACTTCCCAATTTAAAAAAAAAAAAAAAATTGATGCCTAGCACAGGCGAAAAGGTTACAATTGTAAAGTCTTGCTAATAATGTTAAGCATGCTAAATATCCATACCGAAAACTTAACACTGATTATATTAAACTTAATATTTCATGTGACTTATCACATGATAAGAAATCAAACACTCATAGGGGATATACATAGAATGTATGTCCGGCGAGTTTTCTTGTGCTATGAGAAGAGCTTTTGTTTGTTCCTTAAGGATTATCTCTTAAGTGAATATCCCGTCAGCCTTGTGCTGTTAGTATGCATTTACTGCTTCTCATCCTTCCAACTTCCAATACCGGTTCTTATCTTGTCCACAATGGCTGCAAGTTCCAGCAATTCAAACCAACTTCAGCACCAGATCGACTAAACTGATGTAAACACAGAAGATGTAACTACAGAGTTAGAACTCGATACTGTTTCTCCTCCCCTACTCGAACAACTTAAGAATAGGTTGGTGGGGAAAAGTTACAGCACTCACATCTTCTATCTAAATCTTGCCTTATAGATGATGACTCAGGCATGGGGTTTTGCCTCGGAATTTCAAATCCAACAGATGAAAAGGAAGAACATGTTCATGTTCATATTTACTACTCACTCAGACTGTGAGAGGGTGGAAAAAGGTACTCCATGGATAGTACAATGAAACCTCATGGTTCTCAAGGAGTGGGAACCTAACTTAGCTGAAGATGAGATTCAATTCTCATCAAAGTGTTTTTGGGTCCAGATGAAGGGTCTTCCTTTAAACCAGATTAGTCCCGCAAATGCCCAGAAAATCACAAATTTTGCGTTCTTGGGGTTGGAATACGGCCCTTGGATCCATGCAGACCCAAAGAAACCGTCTCCTCTTTGTGTCAACACTCGCCAGTACCAACTAACCACGACGGCGGAGCTGTCTGAAAAACTAGGAAAGTTAGCCTTGGTAGCTCCAGAAAGGGAGGCGCGTGGAAAAGTAACGATTACTGCTGCTGGTGATGAGTGCCAACAAAAAAGTGTTAGCAAAGAAAGCGTAGATGGTGTCAGAGAACGCCATTCCCCTAATGCCATAGAGGCTGCGGATGCTGTTCTTTGTCAGGTGGCAGCTCTGTCCATTTCAGACACTTGCGTGGGTGGGGCTCAAGGCAAGAGGAAAGTTGTTGAAAGTGATCACAAGAAATTGAAAGTGATTGAGTCTTCTATGGGACCTGTAATGCTCACTCTTGATTCATTGATGGGTTCAGGTTATAAAGCCCAGGATAAGGAGAAAGGATTAAAACCCATCTCCAGAAAGAAAAGAAAGATTAGGCTAGAAGAAGTGGCCTGGACCACTCATTTGAGGACTGTAGCCCCGGAACCCAATGCAAATTCCCACAAGAAGAAGGGGCCGATCATGGCAACAATGAAATCTCCTAGTTTTTCCTTTGTATAAGGGCCGATGGAGTCACTTGTATTACTAGTGCTAGGTTATTAGTAAGATTAGTGACCCTATTTTGATTTGCTAGGTGCTTTTCCAGTGAGTTATGCTGGTTATTTTGTGTTATTTATGTTTTTTTCTTCTAGGATGTTTATTTCATCCTTGTTCAGCATACTGGCTACCCCTCTGTAGTAGCCCCTCTCGGGATGTGACAATTCCATTCCCCTTATTTTGTCTCTGCCTCATGGTAGATTGTTGTATGCCCTTTTTTGGGCCCTCTTTTCGGGTTTCTTTATGAAATCTTTCTTATTCTCAAAAAAAAAAAAAAAAAAAAAAAAAAAAAAAAAAAAACTTAACACTGATTCGTAACCTATCTAGAAAGAGATGGTAAAATATTTTGTTATTGAGTCAAACCATTTAATAGAGAGTAGATATTAATTCTCTTATTAGATAACTTTTTTTTTTTTTTGAGGCTCTCTTATTAGATAACTTAGTAATTTACTGATTAAAAATATTATAAATATTATAAAAAATAATTATATTATAAATAAAATTTAAATATTATTAATTAAATAATTATAAATAAATAATATTTATATAAAAAAAATTAGTAAATAATTTTTTTTTTGTCTCAAAGTTATTAATTTATTGTGGTTTTTATTGTATTTCAAAAGCACCATTTGCCAATTGCTCAATTTAGAGATATTTTTTAAAAGGTGCATTCATACCTAAACAAAATCTAATTTATAATTTTTTAAAAGTTGAAATAAAATTTTCAAAATAAGAAATATTTAATTTTTTTAATATCAATATACTATTTACAAATTTGGCAATTAAGTAAAAATAAATTTATGTTTTTAATATAAAGCCTGCTAAAAGGCAGAATATGATGTTACGTCAATAGTTTTATTTGATTTTACGTGTATATATATATATATATATATTTGGGCATGAACAATGAAATTCATTGAACTAAAATCCACCAATTAAGGGGAAGCAACATAAGGCTACATGGAGTAGCTACAATAACCAAAATAAAAGGATGGTTATAGACATCCTAAATGGGGATGCTCATCAGCAACCTCAGAATACAAAGGAAAAGTCTGTTAAAAGACTTCCTAAAAAGTATCTTGTAAAATTAAGGAGATTAATCCAACTCCTCTAGTTTCAAAAGAGACTAGGCAAAGCTAAAACACAAGAAAATTAAATAAACTAGCAAGGGAGATTAATACTAATTATATAACTAACCCCTTGACTAGAACAAGAAGCAAAAAACTCTGCAAATTAATCTAAAAAACAGCAAACAAAAAAAGGTTGCAGAGTCAGGAAAGGACCATACTAGTCTACTAGATAAGTCTTCCATCAGAGACACAGCATGCCAATGATGGGCTCGAGGCTAGGCTATTTCCACCTTCTAGTCCTCTCGCGTGCAGACTACGCTCCGATGGAGCTGAGAGAACTACCTCCGTGGGAGCCAGGCTTCTGTTCGTGAGGCTGAACTCAGGGTTGGGATCGATCGCTTTGGTTCTAGTGGCGTCCTTGTTTTTTCCTTTCTTCTTCATCGCCAATTTCCGATCCTGATGATTGAGAAGTTCGTATTTGCAAAACTCCACTACCCTTACCTGGGTCAAAACCACAGAGAGAGTTGAAGTTTTGTTCTTCTTTGATGACAGGATTTTACCGACCGGATACTCCTTCTGCTTATGCCATACTTGCGCCGGATCTTCAGACCGATCATCGATCTCCTTTTGCTCTTTAAAAGTTACAGATTCAGCTATACTGTAAAAAGTAAGACTTTAAATCTCTACTGGGTACAAAGGAGACCCAGAGAGCACTAATACCTCTCACCATGAGAGCACTAAGATTGTATAGTTGACAATAGATATGAAATCTAAAACTTGAAAATGAAGATATAATATGAAATAGGTAAATAAAACTAGAGAACTATTAAGGTGTTTGGGTGATTTTTTGACCAAAATGGCCAAGAAATCACCCAAAAACCATAACAAAACTAAAGAGGAAGACTATAAACAGTAAAATTTTGAGAGAAAAATTCAAAATTCAAACTTATTTGGTACAAAGCTATTACGTAAATATTTATTTGTACAATAATTGATTAAATTAGAATATTTTATGAAAATTTTAAATCGTTGAAATAAAATTATAGAAAATGAGAAAGCTTTGAACTTTCTTATACCAAAATATCTTTGTTTTTTTTTAAATATCATTAAGTTATATCATATAAAGACAAGTAATGTAGGCAAAAATTTTCTTAAGAAATGTAAAAAAGTCATAGTGCCCACTCAAAACGGCAATATATTTAGCTAGTATTCTACATTATAATGCATCACCTGCCATCCCTGTATATGCATATGCTTCCTCTGCATAAATTGAAGTTGTAAGGTAGATAATATCAATAGAAACTAGTGCTAAACTACCTACCTGCCTTTAAAAGAAACTCTGAAACTGTAAAATGGGGTTTTCTTGCAGCTGCAGGAGCCTTCTTCCTACTATTATTCATCTCTTGTTGGTGCTGTTGTTGCCCGCAGCCTTTGCCATCAGCAACACCAATAATGAAACAGATAGAGTTGCGTTGCTGGAATTCAAGGCCAAGATAACTGATGATCCCCTTGGTGTCATCACGAATTCATGGAATAGCTCTCTTCATTTCTGCAAGTGGTATGGCGTTACATGTGGGCGGAGGCACAAGAGAGTGACGGTGTTAAACCTGAGATCGCTAAAGCTTTCAGGTTCCATATCGCCACATGTTGGCAATCTAAGCTTCTTAAGAGAGTTGTGGCTTCAAAATAATAGCTTCAGCTATGAAATTCCTGCTCAGATTGGCCATTTGCGGAGGCTGCAAATCCTCTCTCTTTACAACAATTCAATTGGTGGACAAATTCCTGACAACATATCTGCTTGTTCGAACCTTCGTGTATTGAATTTATACAGGAACAAGCTGGTGGGTGAAATTCCCTTGGAGCTTACCTCTTTGGCAAAGCTCGAAATATTCGGTCTGGGAACTAACAATCTGATAGGAACTATCCCTCCATCTTTTGGTAATCTATCGTCTCTTGAGGAATTTTATGCATATCAAAATAATTTGCATGGGGTTCTACCTGAGTCCATTGGCCAATTGACGAATCTGAATACTTTATCATTGTTTAGTAATCGATTTTCAGGTCCAATACCATCTTCACTCTACAATCTCTCTTACATTGAGATAATCGACTTGCTAAGCAATCAATTACAAGGCACTCTCCCAGTGAACTTAGGCACCTCTCTTCAACACCTTCGCTTCCTTTCCATTACTACCAACCAATTCACTGGATCCATTCCACCTTCAGTTTCCAATGCGTCAAATCTACAAGTCCTTCAGCTAAACGAAAACAATCTTACTGGAAGTGTTCCTTCTCTGAAAACGTTGAATAAACTTTCACGTTTTGTCATTGGTGGCAACTATTTAGGAAGTGGTGGGAGAGCTGATGACTTGAAGTTTCTTTCCGATCTGAGTAACGCCACTGCTCTACTAGAAATGATCATATTCGATAATAACTTTGGAGGGAAGCTGCCTGAGCGCATTGCCAACCTCTCAAAGAAGCTTGAGGTGTTTGTCATTGGAATCAATCAAATACACGGAAACATCCCAACCGGAATAGAGAATCTCGTCAACTTGAGAGCTTTGGATGCATCGGGGAACAAGCTCTCAGGTACAATTCCTTCTACCATTTCCAAGATTAAGACTTTAGATGGAATTTATTTGAATAATAATAATTTCTTTGGAAACATTCCATCCTCTCTTGGAAACTTGACAAATTTGGTCGAACTTTCTTTGTCTTACAATAATCTTCAGGGCACGATCCCCTCCAGTCTTGGGAATTGCAAAAATTTACTTGGGTTAGTTATTGCTGATAATAATCTTACTGGTCCCATACCTCTGCAAATTTTTGAACTTTCCTCCTTATCACTAGCTATTGATTTTTCTACAAATCGTTTGAATGGTTCCCTTCCTAGTGAAGTAGGAAACTTGAAACAACTAGGATTTCTATCCCTCAGACAGAACATGTTATCAGGACAGATTCCTAGTGGTCTTGGCAGTTGTGAAAGTCTAGAATCCTTATACTTGGATGCCAACTTGTTTCAAGGTTCTATTCCTCCATCTTTAAGTTTGTTGAAAGGCATTAGAGTGATGGAACTTTCTCACAACAATTTGTCAGGCACAATTCCAAGGTTTTTAATGGGCCTTAATTTAATAGAGCTGTTGGATATATCCTATAATGATTTGGAAGGTCCGGTACCAACTGAAGGCATTTTCAAGAATGCAAGTGCAATATCCTTGAAAGGAAATAAAAATCTATGTGGTGGCACGCATGATCTTGGCCTTCCTGCATGCAACTCTGAACAACATAAAAGGAGGTCCACAATTAAGCTAAGGTTAGTGATAGGTCTAGTCCCTGCCTTCATAGGCACAGCATTGATTCTTACATGTCTGCATCTTTGGAGGAAGGCAACAAAGAGCCAACGAGAATCCGCATCATCAAGCTCTTATGCAAATGCGTTATTGAGGTTGTCTTATCAAAGTCTCCTTAAAGCTACAAATGGATTTTCTTCAGATAATTTGATTGGTTCGGGTGGCTTTGGGTCTGTATACAGAGGAATTCTTGATGATGGTGGACTTGTTATTGCAGTGAAAGTGCTTAACCTTATGCGTCGAGGAGCTGCCAAGAGTTTTCTAGCTGAATGTGAGATTTTAAGGAATGTCAGGCATAGAAACCTCGTTCAGGTCCTAACTGCTTGTTCAGGTGTTGATTTTCAGGGAAATGATTTCAAAGCAATGGTCTATGAGTTCATGGATAATGGGAGCTTAGATGGTTGGTTGCATACAAATACTCTTGGACCAGATGAAGCGCCTAGGAGTTTAAGTATCCTCCAAAGATTGAATATTTGCATTGATGTTGCTTGTGCACTAGAGTATCTTCACTATCATTCAGGAACGCCAATTGTTCACTGTGATCTAAAACCGAGTAATGTTCTGCTTGATAGAGAAATGACTGCACATGTGAGTGATTTTGGGTTAGTCAAGTTCCTTTCTGATGAGAAAGTTGATTCGAATACAAATCAATCCAGCTCTATTGGACCTAGAGGAACTATTGGGTATTGTCCTCCAGGTAATTCTCTTGTCACATCAAGAATTTGTTACATTTGATATATTTTCTGAGCAATTCATTTCACTATGTCTTAGTTTATGCGCTACAGAGTATGGTATGGGAAGCGAAGCATCGACATACGGTGACATGTATAGCTTTGGAGTATTCTTGCTGGAGATGTTCACAGGGAAGAGACCAATTGATGAAATGTTCAAAGAGAGTTTGAGCCTTCACAGCTTTGTTGAAAGCGCTTTACCTGGACAAGTGATGGAGATTACAGATCCCAGCCTCCTTCAGGAAGTGCATGTAACCTCAGAAGGCAGCAACAACTTGAAGGAAAGATATCAAGAGTGGTTGATTTCAATATTTGAAATTGGAATCTCTTGCTCTGTTGAAACACCACAAGAACGTTTGAAGATTAGCGATGTTGTTGCTCAACTGTCTTCTATTAGAAGTAAACTCCTTGGAATTCGACCACCTCGTTGAGGGAAGCTGTTAATACAGCTCAAGTGGCAGGTAAATAATTTCATAATAATAATTGTCCAAATGATAATTTCAAATCTAAATGTTTTTTTCTTTAATTGATCACAGGTCAAGTGTGCAAGATTTTGATGAATAGGGTATGGAGATTTATTGCTAGTTGATCACATGTGCACATGCTATTGTATTGGCCTCCATCACCACTCTGGCTCTGGCTCTGACTCTGAATGTATCAGCTGCTAGTGACCTAAAACTATGTTACTACTTACTTAGTATTCAGTATAAGAACCTTGAAACAATCTCAATGACTGCATGTCTTTGAGACAAAGGTTAATTTGTGCCATTTCCATATTAGATTCTGAATGTTAGCTTTCATCGGAGTTACTTGTGCCATTTCCATCTCTTGTGGCGGCTTGCCCTTGTAATTTGGGACAAAGGTTAATTTGTCCATTGAACATTTACTTACTATCGAAATTTAGCACAAATTAAACACAATTTTTTTACATTTTTTTGTTCAATTTAATACAAAATGCTTTAATTTTTTGGATCAGTTTAACAACTTTTTTGAATTTAATCAACATAAAATATATAAAAAATTTAAATAAAAAATTTTATAATTAAAAATAAAAATAAACAAAATCTCAAAAGAGACTTCAATATTTTTAATACAATCAAAATTTTAGAAATTTAACTTAGCAGTAAAAAGGGAAAATATTTATGAATTCTATTTTTAATGCATTAAATATTTATCTATTGTTTAAAGTTCACATAGTAATTTTTTGGCTGGATGCATAGTTTTATCCTTGAACTTCACACAATTAACCTCTAAAATTTCTCGACTTATATTGTTTTCTATTTAACTTTTAAACTATTATTTTGAACCTTTTTCACCTTAAATTTGTACTTTTCAATTCTATTTAACTCATACAATATGAAAATGGACAAACACTTGATTTTAAATGGTTTTAAACCAGCAAAATGCTAAAAATTTTCTTAATAATTATAAAAATAATATTAAAAACTGATATAAAAAAGTTAGAAAAAATTTATTTTTAATTATATTATCACTTTAAATTAAGCATTATTTTAGTCCATACAACTTTCTTTTATGTCCATATCAATATTAATTTATAAAATATGTTGATTTTATGCATTACAAGAGCTAAATAGGTTCAAAATAAAAGTTTAAAGATTGAATAGAAAATAGTAAAAGTTGACGGATACCAGAGGTTAATTGTGTAAAATTCACAGGTTAAACTATGCAATTGGCTGTAATTTTTTACTTGAAAATATATCTTTAATATCGGCCAAAAGGTCAAATTGGACCTTTAACTATACCCCAAAGTTAATATTGGACCTTAAAGTTTTTTTTGGTCCTAATGGGAACTTCTACTTCTAAAATTTGATCATATTGGATCTTATTTTAAAAAAGTCTTACAATTAAGTCCTATAATTTTAATTTTAATAGTTAGCTAATGAAAAATTATTTAGATTAATAAATAAAATTGATCAATTTTTTGATTTTTTAAATATTTTTTAGACTTCAAAATTTTAAAAACTTTAGAATTAAGTGATATATAAAAAATTCATTAATTTTATTCATATTTTAATTTTAATAGTTCAATAATAAAATTTTATTCATCAATTTAATGCTGATAGTTAACTAACTAAAATTTATTTAAAATAATAATTAAAATTGATGATTTTTTAAAAAATTTATATCACTTATTGTAAAGTTTTAAAAAATTTTAGATTTATTACAAATTTTAAGGAAATTTTAAATAAATTTTTAAGAAAAGTAAAATTTTTTTTAAGAAATTAGTATGTAGGCTTAAATATTTTTTTTTTAAAAAAATTATCAATTTATTTATTAGTCTAAATAATTTTTTCTTCATTATTATTAAAATTAAAATTTTATTTGACTTATAGGACTTAATTGTTAAATGTTTTTTAAGATAAGGTACAACATGATTTAATTGTAAAAGAAAAAGTTCCTATAATGATCACTCTTTGTGGTTTTCCCCCCAATCATGGTTGAATATATATGAACTTGACCATGGCGCTTGAGCTAGCCCCCTCCATCCGCCACTGACTTGGAAAAATATAACAATTGTCAAATTAAGCATAGCATATGGTCATGACCAATTCGATTTAAGGTCAAGCCTTTGCATTGATTATTCAATTAATTCTCTTAACTTCTATTAAACTTTAATGTCTATTAAAATTTTTAATTTTATATTATTTTTCTATAAACAAATTATATTTTTCTTCTCCTCCTCATTTTCTTCTTCCTCTTTTCTTAAAGGCAATAAATACTTTTATAAATTTTATTTAGCAAATATATAAATAAGATTTTTATAATTTATATATTGTACATGTAATAATTTGTAGTTAATTTTTTATAAATACATTTCACTATATCTTTATTTATGCATTGCAGAGTATGGTATGGGAAGCGAAGTATCAACACTTGGTGACATATATAGCTTTGGAGTAGTCTTGCTGGAGATGTTCACAGGGAAGAGACCAATTGACGACATGTTCAGAGAGAGTTTGAGCCTTCACAGCTTTGTTGAAAGTGATTTACCTGAACAAGTGATGGAGATTGTAGATCCCAGCCTCCTTCAGGAGATGCAACAAAATTCACAAGTAACCTCAGAACGCAGCAACAATTTGAAGGAAAGACATAAAGAGTGGTTGATTTCAATATTTGAAATTGGAATCTCTTACTCTGTTGAAACACCACAAGAACGTTTGAAGATTAGTGACGTCGTTGCTCAACTCTCTCCTGTCAGAAGTAAACTCCCTCCAATTTGACTACCTCGTTTAGGGAAGATGTAACCACACCTCAAATGGCAGGTAAGTGTTGTCATAATAAATACTAATTAGCAACAGGTTTTAGTAGCTCTAAATGTGTTTTTCTTTAATGTATCACAGGTGTGCAAGATTTTAATGAATTGGGTATGGAGTTCTATTGCTACTTGATCACATGTACACATGGTATTCTACTATAAGATGCGAATCCATGTAGTTGACTATCTTGTATTCTACAATATATTGTATTGCACCACTTTGGCTCCTATTCTGAATGTATCTGCTAGTGACCTAAAACTATGTTACTACTTAGTGTTTAGTATTGTATAAGATATTTGATTAAATGAAGTATATTTTTTTTTAGGAATTAAGTAAAATAATAGAATTATTTTGGCCTAATACTTAAAATAATAATAATTAAAATTTATAAAATTTTATACAAAGAATTAATAAAAGCTATTTATATTTTTTATTTTCAATATATTTTCTATAAAAACAGTTTTATAATTAATGATCGATCATCTACACTCCGTATTAATTACAACGCGCAATCAATCATTAATTTCATTTCCAGCAATATTCAACATAAATTTCTTGTCTAAAGAAAGAAATTATCTTAGCCACTTCTTTTTCTTGAGTTGTCTTACCATTGTCATTTGGGACGAAAGGTTAATTTAATTTGCCCATTGAACATTTACTTAATATCTAAATTAGCACAACTTAAAATTTTGGCCAAATTTATAACTCGATTTTTTTTTGTTAGTTCAATTTAATATAACAGTTTCATTTTTTAGCTCAATTTAAAACAAAAAAAATTTAATATATATATATATAAAATTTAAAGTCTTGCCAATAATGTTAAGCATAGAACATGGTCATCACCAATTTGATGTAAGGTCAAGCATTCACATTGATTATTCTAATAATTCTCTTAATTTCTTTCAAAATTTAATGCCGTTCCAACTTCTATTTTAAGTCTATTTGAATTTTTAATTTTATATCATTTAAGTCTATGAAAACATTATATTTTTCTTCTTCTTTGTCTTTTCTTAAAGACATTTATAAATTTTATTTAGCAACAATATAAATTAGTTTCTTTAAATTTATATATTATACATTTAATATGTAAATTTTAATATTTTAAAATAAAAATTAAAAAATCTTAAAAAGACTTCAAAGTTTTAATAAAATAAAAATTCTAAAAATTTAACTTAGCAATGAAATGGAAAATGCTCATAAATATTATTTTTAATTCATTGAATATTTATCTATTATTTAAAGTTAACATAGAAATTTTCACTTGAAAATATATCTTTTTAGTATATTTATTAATTGATATATTGATCTCTTTCAAAATATTAAAATTTTACATGAGTTTTATATTTTTTTTAGTAATTATTAAAATATTTGAATAAATAATTAATATTTATTAAGATAATAAATAA
>CATIWK010195578.1:0-11829 GCA_949634005.1 Mallotus japonicus
ATGGAGTGGTGAATTCATCAAAATTTGGTGATATTGCCTCATTTTAAATCTAACCCATCAACCAAAACTTATATAAAAAGTTTATTTTCCAATTTAAAATGAGAGACAATAATTTAACAGAACATAAATGAAAAAAAAAAATTGAACTTTCTATTTATAATTTTATATTTATAATTTTTTCTAAGACCACTATCATTTTAATTAATACTTTATATTTATAATTTCATTTGCATATTAATTTTAATTAATATTTTATATTTATAATTTTATAACTTTGAAATTAAGATTTTCCAAAAAAAAAACTTTGAAATTAGGATTAGTTTGATAATTTGTCTATAATTGAGGATAGAATTGATTAAGTTTTTGCCATGTCAGCTTGCCACATCAGCTCTGGCACAAGCTCTTTTGCCACGTCAGCTCTTGCACAACCCCAATATCGTCTGGATAGATTTGGAACAAGTCAAAAAGGTGGAGGAGCAAATTGATATCACTTTCAAATTAGGATGAAATTGATATTTGACCTAAAGTTGAGAATAGATTTGATTATTTTCCCTATCTAAAATGAACAGTTAAAAACTATAATTGTATGTAATTATTGCAATGTCTGTAGGTGAAATGACAAGAACCAAATATTCTCATGGTCCATCAATATGAACAAGATTTATATTAGAAAACAAATATTCCATGAATTTTTGCTTCTGCATATTCTGAACTGTATTTGATGAAAAATAACATGTGGGGACTGATTTCATTTGGACTAGATGGTCTGATGTTCTAACCCTAGCTAGGCTAAGCCCAAGGAAATCAATTGAGGCCTTCTAAGCATCACAGTTTTCACAAAAAAGAGTTAATTTTTTTTTATTTAAATAGGAAAGTCATATAATCTAAACTGCGATAAATTACATAACATGGGCAGTTCTCCCTTTTAAATCGACGATGGCAAAAATCAAATCTTACACCTTAAGATGTCTTTTGAGATAAATTACTATTTGATTACTCATTTACTAGCTTAACAAGAAAAGTTAATGAAAGTAAAATTAAATTTTAATGTTTGTTTAAATAATGAAAGTTAAATATCTGAGTAGGAGATTACATAATACCAATACAATATAAAAAGAATTAATGCATTTTTAACCTCCTAAAATTGATATTTTTATTACTTTATCTTCATAATTTTAAAATTGATTGTTTAGATCTCTTAACTTGTTAAGTTAAGATATGACTTATACATAATTTTTTAGCTAATTTAAATAACTGGTCTTTTGACATTCGGTATTAGTTGTGAAAGTGTGTCCATATGAGTTATAAGAGTCAACATGATTTCACAAATTTATTATGATTTTAATAAAAGAGTGTGTCCTAACTTTAACCTTGTGTATATTTTTGTATAATTTTAAAAAATTCACTGTATTTATAGTGAGTGTGGTATGATGTCTTTCATTTATGAGAATCTGAGAGTGGATTAATCCTGAATGTGTATGTAGGTTATATATACGAATTAGGACTGATCATTCGGGATCCTACATTAATTGTAAAGTATGTGTATGTATGAGTTATATTGATTAGGGTTGATTCTTTATAATCTCACATTAATTGTAAAATGTGTATATATGAATTAACAGGTCTTTTTTAAATTATTATAATTTATAATTTATACAATTTAAAAATAAAATATCTAAATAGTTTCATTTCAACTTCTAAAGATATTGTCAGGCACTTTAAATAATATTTAAAAAACTAATATCTTATTTTTAGTAAATTGAGGTGTTTCAATTTTCATAAATTAATAGAATAAATTGATAAAGTTATAAATTCATGAAATTACAAATAAAATTACACTTACTTATTTTATATTTTTTACAATCTATAAAATAAAATAAAATGAAATGAAATAATTATACACAGCCACATCAGGTCCTCTGATTTATAAAACATACATCATACATCATAAAATAATGAATTTAGCTTTTTTTTTTTTTAAATTAAGTTTATGTGAAAAAGTTTTTTAATCAGCATGGTACAAAATCACATGAGTTAACCAATAAAGAAATAATATGTTATAGTTATAATTGACTCGAGAAGGAAAAGGGGATGATGCTGTGTAGGAGCCAACTAATAAAAGACCATATAATAGGAGGGTGTCAAAACCTGCTTTCTAACAAGTAATAATGATAAGCAGAATTTTTTTGGAACCAAACAAATTCAGCCACAGACAGGACATGGAACAATATTGTAAACAACATTTTCTACTGTTGTGTCATAGGAGCCACACTAGCTTCTGCTGCCCAAGTGGTGGAGTCACTCACAAAAGCTCAAGTGATGTGGGTCCAAATTAACAGCAACTATGCTCCTACTACTGCTTCCCAGCACCCATATGCCTGTATCCTTCTAGTTCATCTTAGTTTGGCTTGCAGAGTAAAAACATAAATGCAAAAGTAAAATTAATCTGGGAAAAAATATATATTATTATCATCATTGTTTGTCGTTTTGGAATTAATTCTTTTATTACAAATCTCTAAATTATTCTTTTTATTTTTTTTGGTAAAAAACTTCAAATAGATCATCTATTTTGATAATGCATTTGATTAAATACATTGAATTTCTGAGTGCTGATAAGGTTGTTTTTAGTGAAACATTAAGGACATTCAATTTGATGTATGATTTATCTTGATAAAATATATAATTAATGCAAGAAGTTGAAAAATGAGTACATATAAATATTACATATATGACCTACCAAAGCATAGATAAAGACTTAGCTAGGAGACATGAAATGCTGTGAACTTTTGATTCTTTTGGGTTTAAACTTTGTTTGGTGCTAAAAAGATTTTTGAATCTCCAGTAATGTTTACTTTACTTTATAATTCTAGATTTTCAACCTTTTTCCATCAAACTATTTACTTTTTTGTTTTTCTCATGGAAAAAGAAAAGCAAAATGTTTTTCTTTTCCATCAAATTTTATCTCCACTCAAATGTAAAGGAGAAAGTGGGATAAAAAGGCTGGTTTTTGTGGGTGACCTTTATCAGGGTCAAACATAAAGCAAATGGATATTGTTTGTGGAGCAAGGTTAAGTAGATAGAATTATGTGTTTTCTATTTTCAAAACTAGGGTTTCACTTTTTTTATAACCATAAGCAAGTCATCACATCTGCTAGACTCATCAGTTGGACCAGACCATTGAAGGTGAAATTGATTCACCAAAGTGAATAAAAAAAAAAAGTTCTTTTTCATTTCAAATAATTTTTCACTTTTTTTTATCTGATTTTGAGTGAAAGAATAAGTTTTGAATATGAAATAAAGGTAAAATTCAAATTTTACGCATATCAGAATTATTGAAGCATATATGTCATTAATTTCATTCATTTTCACCATATGCATGAAAGTTCTAAATTAGCCTAACATTATAGCCATGCACAACATTAATTAATGGCAAGATTATTAAAAAAAAAAATATCCAATCTACACACAAGTTAATGTTGCTTCATCAAACTACAAACAGGAGATACGGGATCAACTGGTAGGAGTTATTCCTTCTTAAGTGAGGTTTCGGATTCGAGTTCTAGTATATGCAGTCGCACTGAATTAGTTGTTGGGAGACCTTTGCCACCCTTAATTATGGTCCTACACCAGTTGAACCGAATTAGTTAGAGCTTGGATACCGGTGGTTAAAAAAAAAAAACTACAAAAAGGAGATGATATATAGTAAATTAACATCTTCTCTATTTTTCTGCAGTAACTCTTGAACCCTATTCATATGGGTTTAAGATAAATTGTCTTGATCAATGGTTGGCTCAGTATTACACTTGAAGCCTAGCTCAAGTGGCAATAACACTTTACTCTTAAAAGATTGAGGTAATGAGTTCAATACCTCTTCCCTCCCTAGGCATGTAAAACCCACCCTTAATGGTGGTTCACAAAAATAATTTTCAAATACTGACTGCTAATTGTTTATTCCTCGTTCCAATAATACTGGGTCCTGTATCAGAAAAAAAAAAAAAAAAATTGGTTGTCTCAGTGTTGATACACCAAACTATCTATAAAATGTACAAGATACCGAAACATATATAAAAGATATCCTTTAGTAGTTTTGTACTACAAAAGAAGAATCTATGTGCAGATATGTAAAGAAAAAAAAAAAGAAATTATTATTATTGCTATATATATATATAGATGTTTGTATGTATGTATGTGTGTCTGTGTATCATATCTGTATGACTAGGTCTTCAAATCAGTAGAGGATTGAGGTGACTTCAAAAATATGCTTATATGGGGGAATCTTATGCTTGGCTGTAATCCTTATGTATACATATTTACTTCAAATTTTCAAAAGCAAATATATATATATATATAATTTTATTATGACAGGTAAAAAGAAAATATTATTGTGTATATGATGATCTGAGGAACAGCAACAAACATTTTTGTCCTCTTTCCCACATATATACGTTTACCAGACTTTCATTTTCTCTCTTTTGCAGCGGGGGGAAGCCATTTTTTTGTACTATAACCAAAGGCCACACTTTCTCCCTCGAAATGCCACACACAAAAAATTAAAAATAAAAGACCCTCGTGGCCTCATCTCATCTCTATCTCTTGCTCATGTTCTATCGATTCTGATCACACTTTGTCAGAGTACTGAGTTCTATATATGATTCCATTCCACATCTCATTCATTAATATATATATATATATCTTACTAACATATATATTTATATGTAAATCTGTGTTCGTCTGCAAAAGTTCTTATCTTTACCTAAACCCAATAAAGCATACTATTAACATTTCCCCCCCTCTAGTCCATATATATACAGTTGCAAACAGCCTTTTACTGTTTTCAATTAAAAAAACTAACTCCTAGCATAAAATATTAACATATGTTAGGGCTAAAGTCCTCAAACTAATTTAATTACATCTATTTATAAGACTATAATTAACATATATAAACATTAATTAGTTCATTTCTTGGGTTGATTTTGATTGGAAGTTAAAAGCAAAAAGAAAGAATAGCCGGGTGACAATGTTCAGGAAAATACTGATATTGTGATAAATTCTGTACAGTTTTATATATATATATGGAGAAAATAAAAATAAACAAAATATATATATGTTTGTGTGAATGATAATTATTTGGATGGAAAGATTTAAAAAGAAAATGGGTCCTTTCCTTTTCATAGAGTAACAAGAGCTGGGGCATGAAAAAGCTAGCACCAAGGGTTTGGTGATAAGTCTCTTAATTTATATCTCTCTCTTTCATTGTTTCTTTTCTTTTATTTCTCTGAGGAAATGGCACGCAATACCTTGGATTTTTCTTCAACCTTTCAACAGCATCAACCAACAGCAATCATCATGCCCTCCTCCTCCTCCTCCCTCTTTCACCACCATCATCATTACCCCCGCACCTCCTCCACCACTACTACTACCACAACACCCTTTTTCACCACCCAACTTCACATCCCAAAACCAAACCATCAAAACCAAACTCACCAAAATCGAGAAGATCAAGATCAAGAAGAACAACAACAAGAAAAGAACGGAGGGTTTTTCGTCATGACAGACACCTAGCTAAGCGTGTTCCTGTCGAAGTAATATCAAAGGGTTCTTTTTAAAGGAATCCAACAACTACTCCGGGGAATCAAGCGTCTCGGTCCGATCATTTGCTAGATCAAGCAAATCCATATCAAGAATAATATTCTTAGAAGCTTTTTGGCTACAAGGGTTTTTTTTTCTTCTCTATATGTTTTCTTTTTTTCTTATTATGATGATTAGTTACATGCTAAATATATCATCACTGGTTTGCGGTATTATTTAGTTCTTGTTATTTAGATGATGATTTTAATTACTTTTTGAAGCGAACATGTTATGTGGGTGTGCTTGTTTTCATCCTGTTTAAATAGATCATTAATTTTGTTATATAAACTACTGCTCTTTTGATCTCTTTCTGCTCATCTAGATGTAATGTTTAAAGCATCAAAAATCTTGTTTCTCTATCTTTGGTCCCATACGGAAGAATTTATTGCTGGTGAAGAATATATTAATGGCATGTAATAATTGTATTTATGTTGCTTTCTGTTCTTGTTGAGACCATATATGGAGCAATCATATACAGTACAGAAGTTTCCTTTCTTGATGACAAAGTCCATTTCAAGCCCAGGTACATACATGATCTGCGTAATATGAAACTAATCACTGTCTAGGGTTTTCATTTTTCATGCACTAAAATTATCATAATTATTTCTCTTAATGTCCTATAATTACATACTATACTAGATCTATGTTATTCTATGTAAGTACAATATAATTACCATAAACATATCCAAATTCAATGGAGGTATAGATATAGCATGTGCACATATGCCTGTGTATGCCCTAAACTTGCATATATATGATATGATATAATTTTTATCTATATATGTATGATTTTGATTTGGATCAAACTCTTAGCAAGTACTCACATTTTGGCATAAAAATGCTTTGCATTGATTATTAATAACAACTTTACTATAGAAATCAAAATATACTACAAACTAATATGCTGCATGCGTTTATATGTATTGTATTTATGACCTTGGTCACTTTCATCATCATTGTGTTGGAAGGGTGAAAAATGGAATAGTAATGATTGGATTTAGGATTCATTTACATTCATTGATAATTATCTTTAATTAAATATATTTGCTTAATTAATTCTTTTTCATTTTGATTTTCTGCACCATATATATATATATATATAATGCAGTTTTTGAACTTTGAATTATAAAATCCATTCACATTCACCATGTTTCAAATGGAAAATGATGTATAAACATGTTCTTCATTTTTTGACATTCAAAAAAAAAAAAAAATTCAAAGGCATATTGCATGCGTGTCGATCTCTCCAATTGTCAAATTGGTTAAATTTCAATGGCAATGTATCTTTTGAAATTAACTAATATGCACATTGAAGCTTTAGCTTAAAGAAAGAAAAAAAAATCAACAAATTTGGGAAATAGTTATGCATAGAAATATAGAATTTTAAAATAGTTAAGTTTTATTATAGAATTTATTTCATTTTTAAATGAATTTTAAATACAATTCATTTGCAAATGAAGTTTAAATTCATTTGAATCAAATATATTTCATCCATAAGAACGGATTTAGTGTTAAACAATTTTATAAAATTAAGAAGTTAGAATTAAAAATAAATTTTATAAATTTTTCATTTAAATCAAACACACTCGTTTGAATTTGCAAATAAATTCATAAAATTTTGTGAAATTCATTTGAACCAAATATACTATAAGAAAAATGCTACTTATTGCGTGTTATCTAGGACCTTAAATTCACCAATTTAACGTACAATTTCTCCACTTTTAGACAAGTGTCTGTATAATTAGTGGTTGGTTGGTTGGTTTCAGCTGTGTGGTTAATTTCCAAGTCAACTTGATGTGTATATTTTGAGCTTCTACCCGCGCATGCTGGATGCCTCCTTTGTCAAAAAAAGGTGGCATTACCAATAGTACATGTTGGAGTCTTAGTGCTTTGATATAGAGAATTTATATTACTTTTTCAAAATCAAATTAAAATGTAATTGAATAATTAATTAATTGATTGAAGCAAGGATAAATAACTTCATATATACCCTTTATGTTGTTCAGTGTAGCTTGAATTCATATATATACCAACTCTAAAATGAAAATTATTAATTATTTGGATTAATTATTGAGTGACCAAATATGTATGTATCTTCTAGTATATGCAAGATATAAAGATATAAATGTTTGAACTTGATTATGGTTTTAAGCTAATTTGTCCTAATCTATTGGACTTCTAATACTGATATTTAATATTATGTTCATATATATCACGGGTATCACAGGTCGCGACGGTACAAAAAGATAATATATTTTTTAATTTTATCCTTGTATTCTTTTGGCCATAATAATAAAAGGGTCGAAAAGATATTTTTGCGGATCGCAACAAAATTGTTCACATCACAACCCAAAACATACATTTTTACCCTATTTAATTTGAGGTAATTAGAGAGTTTGGGGTTCACATCTCTCTAATTATAAATATAGGTGAACTTTATACTTCATATTTTCATGAGGTAGCCTGAGACTTGGGCTAGTTTAAAATAAGAACAAAAGTAAGTTTGAATAGTTTTATATACAATACATAAACCACAATTTGCTTAATGGTGACAAAGAATATTCAGTGTGAGATTTTCTCATGTGTACTTTTATTCTTTAAGCCATAACCACAGGGTAAAAATACAAAGGGACAAAGAAACACAACAATGAAAGACAAGAACAAGACAGCAATAATAGATGAATCAACTTTTTCCATGCTGTATATTTATACTTGGTCTTAAATAGTACCTGAGCCGAAAGTGGATGGTGCATAGGTCAAGAACCAGTTTTTTAATGGGAAATTTATACCCTTTCTTGGCTTCAAATCCAAATCTGACCCATATATATATGCAAATGATCAAAGAGGGCTGTCCTCTGCATTTTTTTGCGATGTCATACACTGTGCAATAGTAGTCAGGTAGCATTCTTGACCATATATATGTATATTCTTTCAAGAAAACTATTTGACGTTATGTACAGCTTGGGATAGAGATTCCAGTCTTCTCAGTTCTCAGATTTGGTTCCTAAGATATTGGTCTTGATCAGTTCTGTTACCTGACTCCTCCTGAGTATATATATGTTTAGCTGCAGCTGCTTCAGAGAGAACACAGTACTGCACTGAATAGGTACTACTGATTATAGTGTTCAATATAGAAATTATACTATTTTTTTTTTAAATACCATTTTTAGTAGGTGATACTGTAGGGTCATTTGAATAACTGATTAATAGGAGTATACTCGAATCCGAGAACTTCATAATTTTTAAAGATAAGAATATCAATTGCATGTTTCTAATTAACTAAGATTTTTATTTTAGTATTGGATAATTTTTTCAATTAATTAATTGATAATAACAAAACTATATTAATTATTCGAGGGAAATTCTTGTCTATTATGGATGTATTATACTAGATTGAATTATAATATAAATACACGTCTTATTTTATTGGTTAAATGTAAAACATTTATAGTATATATCTTATTTTTATTGACTTGTACAAAATACTTAAACTATGTGTTATAAATTCAACTGTAGACAAGAATCTCCCACCTTTAATTACTATTGTTTCCTATGCTGCACAATTTTTAGTTTTCCAAATCCACTGTCCATACCTACTAGTAAAATGCTAACTGCGAATTCTTTAAAAAAAAAAAAAAGTTAACTGCGAAAGCTCTCTGTATAAAGCCCAATTTTAAAACAAAAATATTTGGATTTGAGTTTCTTGTTCAAGTTTGGGCCTCTGTGGGCAGGAAAGTACTCTGTCTCAAGCCCAATTTTAGATTTACTTCAGTGCTCAAATCCTGTCATTTTCTATGATAAAATAATTAAAATGAAAACGAAAACTTTGCATTAAGAAACCATAACTTGAACATCAAATTACATTATTTCAAACACTTCAGTGTTTTTAAATCAACAGTTGTGGTTAGTAACTTAGTCAGTAATGTATAGACTGCCAAAGAGATTTGTAAAGCTTGACTATAACAACAATTTAATTATAATTTTTTACCATCTAAATTGTTACATTTTAAATACTACTTCACTCAATTTTACAGAGTTTACTAAACATAAATTATTTTCTTCCAACTATTCATTCAAATGAGGATTAAAATATTTATTCTTTTATTAATATAAATATCAAATAATTAAAATATTAATGAACTGTATGATATGAGATTTTTTTTCTCTTTTTGATTTTATGTGAAAATAATTTCAAAAATCAATAATAGAAAATTTTAAACCAACATTTTACAAGTGTATGGTAATACCCTTGCTGCATTGGCATAAGGTCCATCTACTCTTGGTTGTATATATATAACCCTCCTCCAAAAAAAAAAAAAAATTAATAATGGTTGGTTCAGGACCTAATCAAGATTATGTCATTAATCACCAGTCACTCTTCCAGTAATAGACAACTATTGCATATATAAGTAGTATTTGCTACAAAATCTGTCAGGATGCAACAAATTAATGGATTTTCAAACATTCCACACAAAAGCTTTCACATAGCATGACAAATTATTTGATTGATTTGGTTTAATCTATTTGCAAAGGACAAATTCACTTTATATCCATGCACTTATTAAAGAAAAAAAAAAGTGGTATTTCTTTTAATCCCACAAGCAATCACTACCTAAAAGAAAACCCAATTTTTGCATCTTTTTGGACCTTAAAAAAAGAAATTTAATTGCACCATATATACATCTCAAAGCTGTCCATATCAAAATGCTAGTAGAGACATAACAAACTAGTTAAGTTTTTATATAAGATTGACTTGGTAAAATTATGAAACTTTAGTAATTTTCATAAGCTGATATATAGAATAAAGAGATGAAGCTTATCCAAACTTTATTGGCTTTTTATTTTTAAGGATTATGTAAAATGATTTGTTGAGTATGTATTTATCTTGTTTAATTTTTTACTAAATGGTTTCCAAAAGAACTGTTTGATAACTATCTATATCTATCATTATCATTACCATATTTACTATAAATTATTGTTATTATTAGGTCTAATATATTTGCGGCTTTCTGTACTTGACAGTTTTAAGAGAATTGAGATATTATAATAATAAAAATATAATAAAGTGTTAAAATAACAAAAATAATAAGTGCAAGAGGTGATAAATGTATTATATTTTATTATTATTATGAACTGATAGTGATGTGTAAGGATTAAACTATTGCATTGTGTTATTCTCAAAAAAAAAAAAAAAACTATTGCATTTTATCGTTGGAGAATTTGTTTTTTCTTTTGAAATATTGGAAACACTATTTTAATTTTTTTTTTGTTTAGAATTTAAAACGTAAAAATATCATTGGATTAATTTGTATATATTAATTTAAATTAACTTTGTTTTAGATGGTTTTAAAAATTTAATATATTAATCTAATAATTTTAACATTTTCATGAATTTTTTTTTTTTTGAAGAAAACATTTTCATGATTAAATATCTCTGCTTATAACCGACTTTATTAACACAAATTAAACAAAGTTTAGTTATTGTGTAGATGCATACGTAAGTAGCTTACGCAGCAGTTTGTTGGTGCCAGCGAGGGTACAGTGAGTTTTGACAATGTGGCATGACAGTGAGGCCACCTACTGTTACTCGGTACATTGAAATAGTCAAATTTATTACATTATACCCTATAGTCAAAATACTCTTCTCCAAGAACTTTCAGTTGTTTCTAGACTATATATTTATATATGGTTGGTCAATTTTTAGATATTATATTGAGCATATGATTTTTTTTTTTTATATAATTGGGATTATCAAAATTCAAGACTAACTTTTGGTTTATAAGTTTTTTTCTTTTTTTTTTTGTTTGAGTTTTAGATTTAATGTTTGGATGGTTTAAACTATGGAATGGAGTATTAATTGATAGATTTAATTAGTAATGAATAAATTAGAGTGAAAATGTGAAAAAAATAATTAAAGATCGCTCTAATTTGTAATGAATAAGATTATTTATTATATTAGAAAAAAATATTAGTTTTTATTTTTTATTTTTTATTCATAAAATGTACATAATACAAAGAGTCATTTTAATTATGAATTGTGTAGATTGAATGTTGATCCTTATAATAATAAAAACAATTCAAAGGTCAACAAGGGGAGGGGAATTATACTTTGAATAAACTATGGAGGACAAGAATAAGCAATCATAGGTCCTATTGGTTCATTAAAAAATTAGAGTGTGTTTGGATGCAAGTATTTGATTT
>CATIWK010195640.1:0-10659 GCA_949634005.1 Mallotus japonicus
ATTTATACA
The DNA here is from genome assembly GCA_949634005.1 of Mallotus japonicus. Classification (NCBI taxonomy): domain Eukaryota; kingdom Viridiplantae; phylum Streptophyta; class Magnoliopsida; order Malpighiales; family Euphorbiaceae; genus Mallotus; species Mallotus japonicus. The sequence continues at coordinate 10 of CATIWK010195640.1, forward strand.
CATAAATTAAATAAATTCAGAAAAATAAAATAAAAATATGTATGAGTAGCTAATGACACATACATCAACATTTCCAAAGGAATTAAGTAAGAATCAAACAATAACTAGCTAAAAAAAAATTAAAAACCCTAATAGGCATAAACAAAAACTTGAAGAAAACTCACTAACCGGACGTCCTAAGCTCAAAACAACTAGAGAATCGAGTAGCTTGGACCAAGGGGAGTTGAACAAGTACAAAGGTCACTACCTGAAACCATCGGATTCTTGCCGGAGTTACTGTAGCAGCAGTGTTTTCCGAAGTTAACAGAGGATGAAGAAGCTTGCTGTTGACGGCTGGAAGTGAAGGGAAGAGAGAGAAGGTGATGGCTGAGCTTGGTGGAGCTCGGTTTGGTCTACAGATGAAGCTTGCACGCAAAGAAGAGGATGAAAGAACGCACTCAGGGGAAGAAGACCACAGAGAAGAACTAAAAAAAAACGGTCTGTGATGTTTTTTTTCTTTTAACTAAAACTAAATTTTTGGTACCACTTTCACTACTAACAACTAACTTTACTCAAACTTTAACTTTAAAATAATAATAATAATAATAATGATGATGATGATGAAAACAATACTACACGTGAACTTATATATATATATATATATATATATATATATATATATATATTAACATGTGCATTATATATATATATATATATATATATATCATACATAGGGTACATATACATATACATACACCAATCAATATGTATACATATGTAGATAAAATCAAAGCTAATAAAATTTTAATAAAACTAATAATGTTAAAATAAATACTGTAAATGCCAAATAATAAATTAATTAACTAAATAAATAAAATTCAAATTTAATAAAATTTATTAACACTGCAAATCTCGTAATTAAATATTAAAATTTAAAATAAAATTTGGGTCATCACAGCAATGAAACGAAAAGTTCATATACCAATTCGCCACAATTTTAAAAGTATGACTGTCACACCCATACCCAAACTATAGGTACATTAGCATTCATTATGCTTTACATTTACATACTATATATTGATTTAATATAAATATAAGTTAGAATGTATAGATATAATTATAGAGATAATGACTCAATTGGAGAAACTAATTGTCCTTAATTGAACAATTGAAAGCTTGAGGTTATATAAGAAACAAAATCATTTTCTTAAGGGTCTAAATGGATATTTGTATTATAATTTATCTATTATGGGGCTGTGAATCTTATCTAATATGTGACTTTAAGCAGCCATAGGATAAGGAAAGAAAGAAAGAATAGAAAGAAGGACTCTTAGAAAGAAAAGAAAAGGAAAGAGAGAGAGAGGTAGAGAAATTTCTAATATTTTCAAGTTGAGCTGATTTATAGAAGAGGAATTTGAAGATCTAAATCAATTCCAGATCAATAATCATCTTCCTAGGATGTATTGATTGAATTGGTAAGGGTTCTTAAGTTGCAGATTATGGGTTCATAAAGTTTGGTTTATCAGTCTTTGTAATTTGATCATATATTGAGCTATAGAGCTTCAAATTAAGTGTTATTTGATGATCTGGAAACTTTGAAGAGTTATCTAAAACTTTTCATCTTTGATCTTGATCTGATTCAGTTTCTATGATAGGGTAATAAAATAAAATATTTTATTGCTCAGTCTGTCAGTGGTTGTAATTCGTTATCTATAATTATTTTTTGTGGTTATCCAATTGATGTGAAATTTTTATAAAATATTGTAGACATATAAATCTAAGAATAATTCAAATTTAAGCTCATAATTCCTTTTCTATAAGTCCCAACAATTTTTCAAAGTCAGCTTTGAAAGCAGCCATTTTGATTATGTGAACCAGGTTTATAGAGTTCATGAGTTAAAACTAGTCTAGATACGTTTGATATATCTTAAGCTAGGAAACTCCAAATTGACTTTGATTCAATTATAAGAAAACTTAAAAAATTTTCTAAAACTTTGTAGTTTTAGTTAAGAGCTAATTAATTATGCCTGAATAGTGGTCTAGCAGACCCGTACTTTTTATTGCTCAACATGTCTTAGTAATTAAGCTGTTTGTATTATGATCTTTATAATTTTATTTGTTGTTATCAAATGGAAGTGAAATTTTTATTGAAGATACTAGACATATATATATGAGTGTGGTTAAAATTTTAGGTTAAAATTCCTTTTCTATAAGTCAAAGTAATTTTTCTAATTTAGGCTTGAAAACAGCTATTTTAGAGTCAATGAATCTGATTTGTAAAATTGAGTTTAATTGCATTTTATGCATATCATTTGGGGGTTGCATGGTTAGATTAGCATGTGGGGTTATTATATTGATAATTTATAAGTGAAATTGTATTTGTTAGATGCTGGAAAAGGCAAGGGAAGTGCAGGTGCAAGTTAAGTAAATTCAGTGAACCGGGTTTGTGTGTTTATAGGCTGTTTTGATGAGTAGATGTTCAAGCCCTTTATACTCATTTTATAAAGCAACAAAATGAATGTTTTGATGTTGTTTATAAACCTGATTTGGTATATTGGAATTGTTTTAATACAACATGTTGTTACTTGAATTATTCAAGTTTTGAGACAATGAAATGATTTCAAGTTCACGAGCTAAAGGTTTTTCTACATTATGTTTTTGGTTTTCTGATCAGATTGAGATTATTTTATTTACTTGATGATTTAAATGAGTTTGTAATCAACTTGGTTTCATCTCTTTGAATTGTAATAAGAAGTGGTTTGATTTTGAATACTCTAGTGAACTGTAAATGTGATGGAATGGTTTTGATTAATTTTGGATGAAATGGTATTTTTTTTTTGTGTATTACCACCCCATATGAGATGTGAGAATGTGTTGAGGCATGATATGCACATTTGAGATTTTGATGTTGTTATTACGCAATAAACAACAGGGTACTTGATTGCAGGACGGTGAAGGAAGAATGGTCATTCCGTGCTAATGTAGTCGAAGGGTTAGCCTTCAAGTGTGCCTAGAGAGTGAGTTGTGATGGCCTGTACGTTATGGCCGGGTGGTGATGTTTGATGTGGGGTTGGTTAATACACATGGAAAGTTGTTATGATGCTTGAAAAGCATGTGTTTTATTCTGCTAAGTTTTGAACAAGTTTGAAGGCAATAATGGCCTTGATATTTCAAGTGGATTATAAATTGATTTTAATTACTTTAGTATGTTGATTTAAGATGTTTCTTGTATTTGGTTTAACCAAATTGTTTTATGCTTGGAATATATATTCATTGAGTATTTTTGTACTCATTTTACTCTGTTTTATAAACGTTTTCAGATAGCAGGGCTTAATTGTTGAAAACAGAGTTTAGTGAGTGTGAATAGAAGTTTCAAAATAAGGTTGGCCAACATCCTCGTTAGAGAAGTCTGTTCCTTTATTTCTTAAACTTGTTATATAAGTGTTGTAAAAGAGTTTATTTTTAAGTTAAATAATGGTGGCTAAATTATATGTAATATAGCTATTCAGAAATGCATTTTATATTATCTTAAGGGTTTTTATATACATCTACCATCAACTTAAACCCTTTTCGCAAATCTATCCAATTTTTAAAATTGTTGCAAATTGACATATGAACTTTGCGATATGTTACAAATCTACCAACGGTCAAAATTACTTGTGTGAGTGATGATGTGGAATGGGTGACTGTGCAGCTAATTACACACATGGAAATTAAAAGGAAAAAAAAGGAGAAATTAAAAAAAAACAAAATTCATCGTTTTGGTACATGCAAAACTGTACCGTATATCAATCAAAATTTTTTTTCCCGTTGTTATCCTGGCTAAAACAAAAAACAAAAAATCTTCCCCCTTCACCCGAAAATATTCTCCCTTCGATGAGGGATAAATGCATACTCCATTAACACAATAGTGAGCTGTGAGAACATGAACTAAAATTGGAGTTCAAACAGACTATGGTTCCTAAGAATAGAAACAATTTGAACTATTAACATCTACATGGTAAAACAACCTCACAAGGATACAACATCAACACAAGCACAATATCTAATATAATAAAAGCCAGATCAGCAAACCAATGTAAAATCTAAAATCAAATACGCAAAGCCTTTATATCAGCAATTTTGCTAATATACAAGTGAACAACACAAAATTTGTTGAGAAGCAAATCAGAACACAAAGCTTGAAGAAGTCCATATACCCCTGCAAAGATTTCTTTTTCACCCACAACTACTCTACTTTTAGACTCAAAATAGCATTATCAGGTCTTATTTCTCCAAAATCCGGATATGAAGCAGCTGAAAATTGTCAAACGGCAGCACATTCACCCATTTTTTCCCTTCTCAATGCAATCTATTAATAGCAACAGGTTCACAAATTAGCACCATACCTGCATGTAGGCATAATAAATAAACATGTGTAGAGCTAATGAAAATAAAAATAGAAGAAAACCTCTGCATCATTTTGGAACAATCTAGTGATCATAGAGTACAACAAAGTCAAGATTTTTCCTATGCAAAAAAGGGGGAAAAGTCAAGACTTTTAGAAAGGGAAGAAAACATAGACGATAATAACTTTCAATAAAATCAAGAAAACTAAAGGATACAAAAGAATTTGATTGAGCTATGTGTTATTGATGACCAAACTGACAGAAGTTATGACCAGTGCCTTTCGCTGTAGCTACATAGGAATTTGATTGTTGCCGCTACTGATGTGGTGGTAGAGGCGGAGGACGGTGGCTTCAGGTGGTGCTCCGACCATGCTTTTGTGTTTTTGGTGGTGGCAGCATCGAAGAGAGGAAAGATCAAAGAGGAAGTGAAGAGTGCTTTAGAAGATGCTTTGCCTCTTAGGACTTAAGCATGGTAGGGAGAAGAGTTTAATTCGATCGATGGTAGAAGACAAAGAAGAGTTTCGGTGGAAGGGAAGAGAACACAAAAAAAAAAATTTGAATGACATATGATACCGTTTTTGTGTTCAGTTTTGGTTCTGGTTTTCTAATTTCTCCTTTTTTTTCTTTTAATTTCCATATGTGTAATTAGCTGCACAGTCACCGATTCCACATCATCACTTACATAAGTAATTTTGACCGTTGGTAGATTTGCAACATATCGCAAAGTTCATATATTAATTTGCAACAATTTTAAAAATTGGATAGATTTGCGAAAAGAGTCTAAGTTGATGGTAGATATATATAAAAACCCTTATCTTAATGATGTTTTCACTTCTGTGTTTTTACTTACAAAGATTATTGACAATCTAATAAAAAAAAATGTAATTCACAATATTATCCGATTACTTTATACGTATTTCACTATTCATAAATACGTATTTCACTATTCATAAATACACAATTTTTAAAAAAAATCTTAATATTTAATTGTAATATATGAACAAGACTAAACTTTTAAAAGAGATTAATTTAAATTCTTTTTACAAATATAACGACATTTATAATATATTTAGACTAAATTAATTAGTTTGTTAATGGTTGGTTTTAAATGTCCACCTCGGACTATGTGAGACGAGGTGTGACAATGACACTTTGGTAAAAAAGACTAAAGTTCATGGTAGAATAATGTAATAACTCTAAATTATAATATATTTTTAAATAAAAAAAATATGATTGTATTCTAATAATATATCTTTTACAATATGAATTTATATATTATGTATTTAAAATCAAATTATTAAACATTAAAATTACGAGTGAGCTCACGAGCTTTTATTCGATCTTGTTCGCAAGCTTCACAAACTGACTTTTGTATAGCTTGAACTCGACTCATTTATTAAATAAATTTCAATATACGAATTCAAACGAGTTTTTATCGAATTGAATACTAAACTCTTCACGAGCAGCTCGGCTTGTTTAGTTTAACATACAACTCTACCATATCCAGTACATGCTAATGACATATGATGTGGGAGAACCACATTCAAAGATCATTGATTGAATATATGAAGCCCAAAACCTCAAAAGGAGAAAGAGAATGACATTATCAAGGACAAATATAACTGAAAAGGCAAAATAGCGAAAGAAAGAGAAATACTCTTGTGATTTTGCAGTGCGCCATGAAAAGCTCCTTGCACTCATAGTCATAATCATCACAACGATCAAGACTGAAAATTAATAGCAAAAATGAATTAATAAATAGGCATGGTATAGATCGCTATAATTAATTTCAGGCACAAAACAGCAACTCATGATGCTATACTTAATAAAGTTGACTGTTGAATCAATGAAGTGAGCTTGACACCTCCCCTCCCCCCACCCAAAAACATTCTCTCTTCATTTATTCGATTATTGATGATACTAGTATATCATTCTCTTGTTTCTCAATCAATCATGTTTTCCATAAAGCTAGTAGAAAAAAGCTCATAAGTCTAGCTAAATATGCTGTCTCTAATATGTAGACGAGCAAACTTGGGTGGGTTTTATCTCTTCCCATATTGCTGATTCTGTAATGAATTGATTTTCAGCTAAGATAATGATATAAAGTTAAATTTGCTTTACCTGAATTCACCAGGGGCCCCAATGATGTCATATGGCTTCACAAAATAACGTCCAAGGGCGATTACGCTATCTCCGGGTATAAGATTATAATAGTTTGAGTGTGGATGAAGCTGAAAGGGCTTTTCTTCAGGGATGTGAAGCCCACTCGGATCAATTGTGATGGAATCATCCAACTGTTTCGGACATGCAGTTGGCAAAGGACCTTCTGATTGGATTTTTATGGCAGCAACATTGTAATGAAAGTCGAATGCCAATATTTGACCTTGGAATGATCCACCATCTAAAAGGTGGACAACAATCTATAATAAGAAAGAAAAATAATGCTCATCAGTTGACAAAAACAAACAAACAAACATCTCAAATGACAAGCATGACAGAAACAGTGATCATGACCTTGATCATTCATATTATTATCTGGTATAACAGTTCCACCACCCGTACACCTGACGAGATCAGCAGAAGTTAGAATAACACTGGTGGCATTGTCACTTTCTATAATGGTTCCAGATCCATTAAACATCTCTCTCCTCTCCTGTGGAAAAAAAAAAAAAAGAAAAAAAACAGAAGCAATAAGGAAAAGGAACATAAGAGAGCTAAGTAACCAAGCAAAAATAGAACGCAACAGAACAAGAATATTATAATAAATACCTGAATAAGATACGAGGCTAACAACTGACGGAGAAGCTTTTAAAATAGCTCTCTTAGTGAAAACATCCAGATACCTATTATTATACAGCTTGCCAAACTTGGGTCGGTTTTCAACATTATGGAATATGTCATTCAATTCTTCAGCAGCTAAACAATACACCAAAAAAAAAAAAAAAAAAAAAGGAGAACACGCATTATCACCCTCGGAGGATGAAAATCAAATTAAAAAATATAATAATAATAAGTAGTGAAACCTTCCTTGGCTTCGCGCTCCCATGGATTAGGACCTAACATCTTCCTTTTCGCACTATTGATAGGCATAGCTTAAATGAGGTAGTGAAGCCGCAATGGAAAAAATAACACGAAAAATTAAAACAACTTTCAATATGTTGATTCAAACCAATGTTGAATAATAGGGTATCAAAGTTGGAAATTTTAACAAAAATACTGAACTAAGGCTTAGGGTGGCACATACCCACGAACCCTAATTAAATTAAATAAAAACATTTCCTAACTAAGGTAGGAAATAAAATTCCAACCAAAAGCAAAGTCAAAACCTAACTAAGAAAGGAAAATTCAAATCCATGTTAAAATAAAAATTATACTATGAGAAAATGTGGAATTATGAACGATTTATTTTTACAAGACACCAAAAATCGTCTCTAAAAGTTTATATTTTGTGAGGTTTCATTAAAATTATCTCTGTCAATGTCACATCCGTGTCCTTGAAAAATACTAATTGAGAATTATTATTATTATTAAATTAATATTAAATAAGCCTCACATCGGTTAAGAAAATTAAGAGGAGGACTTGATTAGAAATAAAGGAAAGACAATTTAGGGCACAATTGAAAGGAAAATGAATCAAGGAAAGACTTAATTGGAAAAAGGAAGAGAATGGGGAGTAAATAGAAAACTCTTTGAGGAAAACAAGAGTGGCTTTCTCTCTAAGTATGAGGTTTTAAGGGGTGAGTTAGCATTTGCATGTTTCATTGATATCAAAAGTTTGCTAAATCATAAACATGCAGGCATGGGATTTAGATTATATAGAAGGTTGTTCATAGATTTTCTTATTTTGATTAGGGGAGGATAACCTTGAAGCAAAGGGAGTTAGGAACAAGTTTTTGACTGGAAGTCTGTGAGTGCATCTTTCTTTTCTCCATCCTTATATTTGATGAAATTTCCTAGAGATTTATATGTTTCAAACTCTAAAACTTCATGGTTGGTGGTGTTATAAACTTTGGAAATTCTTGGTTGTTTGAACTGATACACACACATATATATATTTCTTAATTTCTAACTAATGTTCTGTTAAACACAAAACACTCAAACAATCTTTATTTAAACTCTCAAACACTCTCACACACTTAGAAGCTTTGCTTCCTTACACTTCTTCTTCTCTCCTTTTATTTTTTGGTGTATATACCTCTTTGCAGAGGCCCTATTTATACTACTAGAGAATTAATCTAAACCATTCAAATAAACAAATACAATTAAACACTAACCATACATTTATTCAACTCTCACCAAATAACCAACTACTCTCACCAACGAACTACTCTTACTTAGTTAAAACAAATTTATTTCACAATACTCCCCCTTAAACTTGTTTTATAATGCCAAGTGCATTTCTCAATCTGATAAAGTCTTCTTTCTTCAATGGCTTAGTGAAGATGTCTGCAATTTGATCTTGAGACTTTACATATTCCAGTTTCACATCTTGCTTCGTAATGCATTCTCTTATGTAATGATATCGAGTATCGATATGTTTGCTCCGATCATGATACACTAGATTCTTGGCTAAAGCTATTGCTGACTTGTTGTCGACATGAATCTCTATTGGTTCCACTTGTGACATGTTCAATTCCTTCAACAAATTTCGGAGCCAAATTGCATGACTAACACATGTTGTAGCAGCAACATATTCAGCTTCACATGTTGAGAGAGTGACAATTGGTTGCTTCTTTGACATCCAAGTGAAAGCAGTGTCTCTTAGGAAAAACACAAAACCAGTTGTGCTTTTTCGATCATCGCTATCTTCGGCCTAATCACTGTCACTATATCCAACGAGCTTGTAGTTATCAGAGATAGAAAAATATAAGCCAAAATCTATTGTACCTTTGAGGTAGCGAAGAATTCTCTTTGCAGCCTTGAAATGAGTGGTTGTTGGAGTCTCCATGTAACGACTCACAAGTCCTGTTGCGTAGAGAACATCGGGCCTTGTACAAGTTAGATATCGCAAACATCCAACTAGACTCTTAAAAAGTATTGAATCAACCTTTTTTGCTTCATCGTCTTTGAACAACTTGATTCCGCACTCCATCAGTGTGCTTATTGGGTTGCAATCATCCATCTTGAATTTCTTGAGGATCTCCTTTGTGTAGCTTTCTTGACAGATAAAAATCCCATCTTCCTTCTGCTTGACTTCAATGCCGAGGTAGTATGCCATCAATCCAATATCTGTTATCTCGAACTCCATTGTCATTTCTTTTTTGAAATCTTTGAACATGCTGGGGTTGCTCCCGGTGAAGATCAAATCATCCACATACAGGAACACGATCAAGACATCTCCATCTTTGATTTTGAAATAGAGGGCATGTTCATATGGACATTTGATGAAGCCACTCTGTTGAAAATACTTGTCAATTCTGCTATTCCACGCGTTGGGAGCTTGCTTTAATTCGTAGAGAGCTTTCTTCAACCTCAGAACTTTGGATTCTTGTCCTTTGACTTCATAGCCTGGTGGCTGCTGAATGTAGACTTCCTCTTCAAGAACTCCATTTAGAAAGGTAGACTTTACATCCATCTGGTGAATCTTCTAACTATTTTAAGCTGCTAAAGAAATAATCAGTCTCACAGTCTCTAAGCGTGCAATAGGAGCAAATACCTCATCATAGTCAATTCCAGCTTTTTGACTGTAGCCTTTGGCAACTAGCCTTGCTTTGTGCTTTTCGACCTCTCCTTTTGTATTCTTCTTTGTTTTGTAGACCCATTTGACACCAATTGGCTTGTGTCCTTTTGGAAGAGCAGCGAGTTCCCATGTGTCATTTTTTTCAATGGCTTTGATTTCATTATCCATTGCATTTCTCCATTTTTCATCCTGTGCAGCTTCTTGGAAGTTCACTGGTTCACAATCAGCAAAAAGGCAAAAAAGATTAAGATTTTCAAGTCAATCAGTCACCTCATAGAGATCTTCAAGACTTCTTATGCGTTCTTCATTTCTTTCAGCCAGGAAAGATGGCGGTGAGTTTCCTTTATCACTTTGCATCGGTGAGGTAGGTGGTGTTGCGTGCTCTTGCTGATATTCACCTAGTTGCTCCACTGGTGTTTGTTCTATTTCATCAATCTGAGGAAAGAAGTTAAATTTGTCTGTGGAAGAGTTGAACTCCCATTCGCCTTCTTCATTAAACATCACATCTCGGCTGATCACAATCTTCTTGCTGTTTGGATTGTATAGTTTGTACCCTTTTGAATGAGTAGAATAACCGATGAAGATGTATCTTTCACTTTTGTC
>CATIWK010195683.1:0-14769 GCA_949634005.1 Mallotus japonicus
GTTCGGATCGCGGCGACGTGGGCGGTTCGCCGCCGGCGACGTCGCGAGAAGTCCACTGAACCTTATCATTTAGAGGAAGGAGAAGTCGTAACAAGGTTTCCGTAGGTGAACCTGCGGAAGGATCATTGTCGAAACCTGCTCCGCAGAACGACCCGCGAACACGTTTAAAATACATTCGGTGGAGCGGGGGGCTCAGGCTTCCCCGATCCACCGATGCTGACGGGACGGATGGCGGGGCTTCGCTCCTGACCATCCGCTCGGAGGCGCAATAACCAACCCCGGCGCAGGTAGCGCCAAGGAATACGAACCGAAAAGAGCACGCTGCCACGGTCACCGGAAACGGTGGTCCCGGGGCATGCGTCGTACTCTTTCCAAAATCAAAACGACTCTCGGCAACGGATATCTCGGCTCTCGCATCGATGAAGAACGTAGCGAAATGCGATACTTGGTGTGAATTGCAGAATCCCGTGAACCATCGAGTCTTTGGCCGCAAGTTGCGCCCGAGGCCGTCAGGGCGCGGGCACGCCTGCCTGGGCGTCACGCATCGCGTCGCCCCCCTCCCGCGCGCACGGCGCCGGCGAGGGGGGCGGAGATTGGCCTCCCGTGCGCCCCGGCGCGCGGCCGGCCCAAATGCGATCCCCCGACGGCGCACGTCGCGACCAGTGGTGGTTGAACACGAACGTCAACTCTCGTGCTGTCGCGGCCCGTCCGCTCGGGGAGATCACCGCATCGGCCCAAACGGCGCTCCGGCGCCTCCGACCGCGACCCCAGGTCAGGCGGGATCACCCGCTGAGTTTAAGCATATCAATAAGCGGAGGAAAAGAAACTTACAAGGATTCCCCTAGTAACGGCGAGCGAACCGGGAATAGCCCAACTTGAGAATCGGGCGGCCGCGCCGCTCGAATTGTAGTCTGGAGAAGCGTCCTCAGCGGCGGACCGGGCCCAAGTCCCCTGGAAAGGGGCGCCGGAGAGGGTGAGAGCCCCGTTGTGTCCGGACCCTGTCGCACCACGAGGCGCTGTCGGCGAGTCGGGTTGTTTGGGAATGCAGCCCCAATCGGGCGGTAAATTCCGTCCAAGGCTAAATACGGGCGAGAGACCGATAGCGAACAAGTACCGCGAGGGAAAGATGAAAAGGACTTTGAAAAGAGAGTCAAAGAGTGCTTGAAATTGTCGGGAGGGAAGCGGATGGGGGCCGGCGATGCGCCCCGGTCGGATGTGGAACGGCCAAAAGCCGGTCCGCCGATCGGCTCGGGGAGCGGACCGACGCGGATCGAGGCGGCGGCCTAAGCCCGGGCTCTTGATACGCCCGTGGAGATGCCGTCGCAGCGATTGTGGACCAAAGCGCGCGCCGTCACGGCGTGCCCCGGCACCCGCGCGCTCCGGGCGTCGGCCAGCGGGCTCCCCATTCGGCCCGGGTCCTGGTATAGCAATCCAGGTACAGGAACAACAGAATCCGGAACTGTGGGTGGTGGTGTTGGGAAGTATTTAAAAGCAAGGAATTCTCAACCAGAAGCCGCCACCATAGACACCGGCATATCAACAGTAAACACGGGAAAGAAAAGAAAAGTGGGAATTTCAACAGCAGAGTTCAAAGACTTCTCCGGCTGGTGATTGGTGAGAATTTTTAAATATTGTACAGTACTTAGAAACTGAAAAACATGAAAGTGGTGTAGGTCAGCAGTGTAACCAGCACTATAACATATTATTCTTTTGAGGTGGTGAAACTGAAACAAATACTGTTGAAGAGGCATTTCATTCATTACACTGAATTGTTGTTTTTTTTTTTCCCAAGATGTATTAGTCAGGAATAGTTTATAATTTCTGATAAGAAACAGATGCAGTCATTGTCCAGTCCAAAGAGTGCCTTCTCCCTCTCCCCTTTGCTCAGACACTATTGTGCAGAAGTAAGAATGAGCATGTGTAAAGGTGAAATCAGGATTCCAACTCCCTTTCCACTGCAGCCTTTTACATGTTGTGGTATGATTAATATGATGGGTGAATTGTCATAATCTCATGATGGATTTCTAGGACCATATTTGATGGTTTTTTGTGAACAGTTTCTTCTCTCTGAACTCAAAGAGACCCCAGTCCCAGCTGTTGTTCCATCTTTACCAATTGTAACTTTTTGACAACTATTTTTCACCTCTGTTTTTGGTGCATTTTTTGATACGAAACATCCTCTTCTTCCTCCACATGGATATCCTTTTTCTTTTTTGTCCATTTGAATGGTCGTATTACAGGATATGAGTTAACAGCCTTAAGTTGTAACCTCCTCGCAGATCATCACAATAAACTTCTAATTTAACTGCTGCAACTCTTGTTATTTGTGATCGAGAGTGACTTAATTACAAAATTTCTAACAACCCACTGGACTGATGTCCAAAAATGCAATCAGCCTTTGATTGAATAAAACTAGGAGCCCAAATTCATGTGTCAAACATGTGGACGTGGAGTCTCAGCATAGAGTAATTATTCCTTTAAACTTTAAAGTGATAAATTGTCACTAATAGTGATGAATGCTGGCTGCAGAGACTCAAACTCGAGACATTTACTATTTTCACAAATAAAAACATCCGTCTGTCTTATTGAAGCTTATCATGTATAATTCATTCATTACTAGAGGAAAACATAATTACAACCTGAGAATACACGACCCTCTACAAAAAAAGGATATTTTTTTTTTTTTGAGAAAAAGAAGCATAAATCATGTGCACTGTATAACAAAAAGTTAAAATTGACAGGCTCAAAGACAAATAGAAAATTCTGTGAAGATATAATTTCTTGCCTGCCATTCCAATTCATGTATTGTCTTTCCTTTTTTCTTTATTTCTAATAAACTCAACACTGTTTTTTTTTTTTTTTGACCAAAAACTCAACACTGTTAGATATATAGCAAACGTGACAATGACATAATGTTAATGCCCATAAACTCAAGTCACTGTTAGGATCAGGAAAAAAAAAACCCTTAAGCTAACAAATTAAATTAATTGGTTCTATATAATAAAAATAAATTGTATATATCTTAATAAAACAGTAGTACTGGTTAACATACATCTAACATCTCATGACATCATCGACTGCAGAGTGGAACTAGGCTGATTAATTAATTAATTAAGAGAATTACTTGCAATGAGAAAAGGATTCGGAAAGGGATAGATGGGACCATTTTTATATAGGAAATGATTAATGCCACTATGGATTGAGGCCCTTGCATATGGGGCAAAATAAAAAAAAAAAAAAAAAAATTGTACATGTATCATGATTCTTTATTTGCCTTTAATTTTGTGCCTAATGGCCTCTTGCCATATCAGAAAATGACGTCCAATGCCGCGTGGACTAGGGCTGTTTTTTTAAAAAAATATAAAATTATTAATAGAGAAAGCTTAAAACTGTAAAGAATTTCAAATTTTTATGTCTGATATATAACCATATTAAGTCTATTGAAATTTTTATAAGTTTTGGTTTATACTGATTGATCAATAGAATAATACAGGTATTTAATTAAGGCGAGAGTAGGTTAATTGTTTTCATATTGATTAATTAAGTGTTTGAAGGGCTTGAACAATATGACATTTGAATGAAAAGTACATATGTATTGTATTGATAATTAGTCTTTACAAAAGATCATATTATTGTTATTCAATAACTATAATCTAAAAAACTATAGCAAAGAAAATTTCAACACCACATGAAACCAAAATTTCTATTGTCTTGGCAGTGACATTCCATCTATAATCTCTATATATTAATCACAAAAAATTGGATTATATGAATAATTTGGGTCCTATACATGAAACATCTCTAAAATTAAGCCTTGACACTCTGTCTCATTTTGTTTTTTTATACATATATGACTACATAAATTACTATACATTAACCAATTAGTGGTGGCTCAATTTGTTAAGCATGGTTGAGTGTTTGTAGCGTTAGTGTCGGGTTCGACTTCTACAAACAACATTCTAATTGGGAGAGGGGATGAGCCTTAACGTGCAACCTGACCCTCAAATCCGGAATAGTCGGATCGTATAGGATACCGGATACCGAGTGTTTTCAAAAAAAATAATATACATTAAAAAATAGCATATATTTTATTAAAATTATATATCATAAATATGATCATTTAATATACCCGAATTAGATAAAAATTTCTAAAAAAATTGTATGCAATCTTATTCTTTTTTTTGAGAAGTATAATGATTCTTGGAAAATTAAATTGGTGTGACACCAAACTGTCCTTTTGGCATGAGCTATCCACCACCAGCTAGCTAGCATTGAGGGTTCATTGGCTTGAAATTTGAGGTAATGCCTTAGTGCTGCTTCTGCCAGCAAGCAATGATGTATTCCAAGAAAAATTTTCCACAAAACAAAGCTCACACTCTGCAAGAGATAAAGAATCTACACATGGAATTTTACTAATGATTGCCAAAGAAAACCAAGGACAATAAAGAACCAAGAAAATTCCCAAACATTATGAGTATATATACCTTGATGCAAGAAAAATTAAATGATAGAAAAATAGCATGTAGCATATGCATATAGCTAGCTAACTAGGGCTAATTTTGCTAGAGTAGATGCACCCCAAGTCCCCAACCATAAAGCTTGAAAATTGCACCAAAATATATACTAATGTGAACCATCAAATCAAATATGTATATATATATTGATATTTACCTCTGAGTTGAGTTTATATAAGCTGACACAGAAACAAATAAAGATGATGTATACATGTGTCTAATATGTAGGCCAACAAAATGTGGATATTGTTTCTAGAGAGAATTAAGGTTCAAGTTGAGGACAATAAGGTGGAGACAATGTCAGGCCAAGTTGTGCTTGGTGGTGCAATCGTAAAGAGCCGACTTGGGTAATGAAGATAACTTAAAAATGAGTATTTGTGGTCAAGTGGGTACCTAGTATATATAAGGCTTGTGTATATATATATATAATGTATACAGTGACATAGAGGAGAGAGCTACAAATATATTGCATACCCATCAAGAGAAATGGCCTAATGTAGGTCTTTTGTTGGTGAATGGAGTAGTGGATGAAATGATTAAAAAAAAAAAAGAAAAAGAAAAAGAAAAAGAAAAGTGAAAGAAAGCATCAACATATGCATGCCCTAGAAATTGGAGAAGGGTATTTATATATATGGGTATTAGAATAAGGCATTAATCGTATTATATATATATATAAAAGTGTACATGTTTGATGTTATGGGGTTTTATGTGATATAGTATAGAAAAGGAAAAAAAGTAATAGTAGTAGTGGGTGTGTGTGTGTGTATGGTGGAGGAATTTTGGCAGTGTTTGGAAAGGGATTAGGAGGCAAAGAATGTGCATAGATTGGCGTTGGAGGAAGTAGTGAGTGATTGATGGTGGTGGGTTTGATGATATGATGATGCACGCCGGCAGCTTTACTATTCTCTGTCCTAAACCCAATTGGCACGCCTGCTCCCACTAAAACCTATAACATTCTCTTTTTTTTTTTTTTCAACATTTCAAAAGCTAATCCACTAACCATAAGGTGGTGGTATAGTGAGTGGTGACCTTGACCTTAGTTGTTATTATTATTTTATCTTTCCTTTTCTTTTTCTTTTATTTTATCTTCTTCTTCGTCTTTTGTCAGATAAATTATATTAAGGATTAATACAATTTTCACTCCTTAAAATTGATATATTTTATCAATTCACTCCCTTAACTTTTTAAATAATAAATCAATTTGCTAAAATCATAACTTATATAAATAATATTTTTATTAAAGTTTTATTTTCATTTAAGAAAAATATCATTTAGACATCTTAAATAGTATTAAAAGTATTAAAAAAATTATTTTTAATAAATTAATATATCTAAATGGTTAATTTATAAATCAAAGAGATAAACTAATAAAAAAATTAGAATTAATATTTATTATACGATTTCTAATTCTCAATACTTAACTTATTTGACACCATCTTCTAAGTTATAATTTATTTTTCTCTTTTAAATAAAAAAAAGGCGCAAGCCCCACTCGCATTTCATCGATTGGTACAAAAGGAAAGCACAATTTTTTTTAACTTGGTATTAGATTCTCTTCTTGTATATGTTCTTCTCTTTCTCTATTAACCTCTAATTATCTTAATAAAAAGAATAACAAAACCCAAAACCAAAAATCCAAGTTCAAGATCCTATTCTACCCTTTAATCATTCTCCATCCACAAATTCCACTGTTAAAAACACATATCCCTCTTCTCTTCACTTCAAAGAAAAATTAAAAGAAGAGAAAGAAAAAAAAAAACACCAACCAACATATTCTTTTCAAATCCAAAGTGATCCCTTTTGATGTGGGTCTTTGGCAATTGGTTTAGATGGATACCTTGTTTAGGCTAGTTAGTCTTCAACAACAACAATCTGATCAATCTCTCAATAACTCTACTAGCAGAACCTCTAGCAGCTCTAGATCCTCAAGACAAAACAACCACCATCACCACTACCAACAAGAAGACGAAGAATGCTTCAACTTTTTCATGGATGAAGAAGACTTCTCTTCGTCTTCTTCTAAACAATACTATCCTTATCACCATCAACAGCAACAACACCAACACCAACAACACACCCCCACTACCACTACTGCTACTACCCCTAACACCACCACTAGTACTCCCACAACTCATCATGCCCTTGAATCCACTGATCACTTCTCTTTCTCCCCTTCTCATGACCTAAACTTTGAATTTTCCGGCAAGTGGGCTAACGATATTCTCCTCGAAACTGCTAGTGCTATTGCAGATAAAAACAGTGCCCGTGTCCAGCAATTGATGTGGATGCTTAATGAACTTGGCTCACCTTATGGAGATACAGACCAAAAGCTTGCATCATACTTTCTACAAGCTTTGTTTAGCCGGATGACCGATTCCGGCGAACGATGTTACCGTACTTTAGCCTCTGCATCGGATAAAACTTGCTCTTTTGAATCAACGAGGAAGATGGTATTGAAGTTTCAAGAGGTAAGTCCTTGGACTACTTTCGGTCACGTATCTTGTAATGGTGCAATTATGGAAGCATTTGAAGGTGAAAGTAAATTGCATATTATTGATATCAGTAACACATATTGCACTCAATGGCCAACATTGCTAGAAGCCCTAGCAACTCGCACTGACGAGACACCACACCTTAGGCTAACCACAATAGTGGCTAGCAAAACAAATGGTGGTGGTGGAGGCGGCGGCAGTGGCAGTAGTGGTTTAGCTTCAGTCCACAAGGTAATGAAAGAAATTGGAAGCAGAATGGAAAAATTTGCTAGGCTTATGGGCGTACCATTTAAATTTAATGTTATACACCATGCTGGTGACTTATGTGATCTAAACTTGGCTGAATTAGACATTAAAGAGGATGAAGCTTTAGCCATAAACTGTGTGGGTTCTCTACACTCAGTAACATCAGTTGCCAATCGTAGAGATTATATTTTATCGAATTTTAGAAGATTACAGCCAAGAATAATCACTATTGTTGAAGAAGAAGCTGATCTTGATGTGGGTATTGATGGGTTAGACTTCATAAGAGGTTTTCAAGAATGTTTGAGATGGTTTAGGGTTTACTTTGAGTCGTTAGAAGAAAGCTTTTCAAGAACAAGCAATGAAAGATTGATGTTAGAAAGGAGTGCAGGACGTGCAATAGTTGACTTGGTGGCTTGTCAGCCATCAGAGTCAATTGAACGGCGGGAGACAGCGGCACGGTGGTCTTCACGGTTGCATGCATGTGGGTTTAGCCCTATTTCGTTCAGTGATGAGGTATGTGATGATGTACGCGCCCTTTTGAGGAGGTATAAGGAAGGTTGGTCAATGACACAGTGCAGCGATGCCGGAATATTCCTGTGCTGGAAGGAGCAGCCAGTAGTGTGGGCTAGTGCATGGAGACCTTGATGATTGATTTATGTTTTTTTATCTTAATTTTATATATATTTTTTTTATATGTTGAAAACCAAAGTTTGGTGAAGTGATTGGCAAGTGTAATGTGTTTTTTTGGCACGTGCAAGGGATGGTTTGTAGAGGCTATTGGTGATGGTGATGATAGAGAGGCGAGAGAGTTGTAGGGATTTGCTTTGATTTGAATAGGACTGAAGTAAATTAATTTGCATTAATATTTGTTTTGTTTTTGTTGTTTTTTTTTTCTATTTACAATTTGTGATTATTATATGGGAAAATAGCTTATGGGCACTTTTTATTAATTGCTATGAAATTTGTATAATACATTGGTATATATATTTCATGCATGTGCTTTTAATTTCATTGACTCCATTCAGAATTTTGAAAAAAATAATTTCAATGCAGATTTCAGCTTTTAATGCTTTTCGTACTAAAGCTTTATTGAATTGGCAACTACTAAGACAAAAAAGTTATTATTTGATTGAATTGTTCCGCTTGATGTGGAAATTGAGTAATCAAAAAACAAAAATTTCATTTAAAATACTCTTAAAAGTTTAATTTTCAAACTTGAGTAGTTTAATAGCATAGTTCTCTTCAAATTATGTACAAATTAAAGGTTCGAACTTGATTTTATTAGCTACTAGAAAAAGTAGTTGAATATATTGATTGAAAATTATTAATATTTTAGGGGGAAAATTAAGACTACTAAATCAAAATTTAATTAAGAGCTCAACTAATAATTAAGTACGATTTCACCCTATTTCATAATTCATCCAAAAAGAATCCAAATCCTGAATACTTTAAATTATATCCACCAAAACAAAAAGAAAGATCAATTAGACCTTGTATTTGGGGCTATAATTGGTCCATTGATAAAAATGGCCTGTTCCATTAGATTTAATCAACTTTTTAAATGGTACAATTAAAGACAAAAAGCAGGTAGCTAGAAGAGAAGCCAACCATACCATAATAGTATTTAATAAATGGTTGGTGTGTTAGCCTACTAAATTATTAATTAGATTATAGTTTTCTTGTCTTAAATTTAATATGCAAGTCCAAATTTGAATGGGTTTGGTATTTGGTAATACGTAATACAAGAGAAACTTAAAGTTGGAAAGGGTTTTTAATTAAAATTACCCAAAAATATTTCATATATTATAAATAGAGGTCATTATCAAAAATGGGTCCTTATAGAATCTTAGGACGGCAAATGGCTTAGGGGAATCTCATTCCAATTCAATTAAAAAAAAAAAGAAAAACAGAAAAAGGGTGTTTGTTTATTAGTAGCATTGAAGCCTTGAAGGTTTTTTTTTAATAGAAATTATATTACTTAAGTTTTGATCATGGTATAATAGGAGGCAATTTTTATTTTTAAATTGATGAATATAGAAATTAAATTTTGTATTTTAAAATATTTTTATAGAGAAGTTATCACTTTACTACTTCATCACTGGTAATATATTAAAGGCTTTTAGTGGTCAGCATGGTGAATTATTATTTATGGCCTCTCTCAATTTCTTTCAAAGCCTACCTATGGCTTTTAACTTAAATATTTATATTAAATTAATTGAAAATACCATTACCCATCAAAAATAATATAAAATTTAGTGACAAATTAGTGACGAACTATTGATAGATAAAATTAATATAAAATAAAAAATAGTGATGGATTAGTGACAAAATTAGTTTCAGTAACATATTAGTGATGAAATTTTTTGTGACGGATTAGTGACAAAAAAATTAATTGTAATTGAAGAGTGATATATTAACTATGGATATATTAGTGATGGATTACTGACGGAAAATTTAGTGACGAATTCTTTCATTACGGAATTTCCATCACTAAGCGGTCACTAATTTATGATGGGTACATGGTTTTAAAGACTAATTTTCACTATTAATTTATGACGAATAATTCATCACAGAGTTTAGCAATGGATGACTATTTCTGTAAGTAAAAGAATAGTGATGACTATTTTTGTAAGTAAAAGTTCCGTCGTTAAACGAAATAGTGATGGAAATTTCTGTCAGTATTCTTATTTTTTTGCAGTGACATAACACACATATATATACACACAAATATATTATTATAAATTTGATTATTTTTTTATACATCTAATTTTTTTGTATATTTGATAGTCACAAAAACTCTGATTAATTTAAAGTTCAGGTCAGATAGAACTATAAAGGAGATTTTTATATCTGCTATTGTTGATATTCAATAGTTATAAGAATTCCGATAAATTTAAAGTTTGAGTCGAATGAATTTATAAAAAAACAAAACTCTTTCAGTATATATTTATTTTATCCAAATAAAACTTTTTTATTATTTATTTTTTTTCATATATAAAATTTGAATTCAAAATTTTATTTAAGAAAATTAAAATTCTTACCACTTAAAAGTTAAATCAATAGATGTTAGCATATGTAAATGTGACATTTGAATATAATATATTTGTTACAAGTAAAGAGTAAATACACTTGCCCCCACAACCAGCTTTACAAGTCACAAACGGAAAAAAATAAAATAAAGTAGTACTGAATGATGGTGCAATAAGGTGACCTTTTGTTGGTCCACGATAGTGAAAAATATTGAAAGAAAAATTATGTAAGAAGAAGAAGAAGGAATGAATAATTGTAATGGGAACTTCTTTTTAGGGTTCACATCTTAATCTTTTGATGAGACTTGCCTCCTCCACGTTAACACACCCCACTTCCTTTCCACTGCCAACCTTTTTTTCTTTTTTCCTTTTGATTTTTCTTTAATTAAATTATCTTTCTTTACGTGTGCTTGCAGTTTGGGTACATTTTTTTTTAATTATTTGTTTGATTTATTAAAGGGTTATTGGACCCATATTCATACGCTTTTCTTTAGATTAAAGTTTAAAAGCTTAAAGCTTTCTTTCTTTATACTATTGACCATGACCAGCTCTCTTGCTGTCTCTGCATTCAATCTTCTTTAATGGGTCCAATTTCTTGGGGAAGTTTCGTGGAAGAGATTGATCAAATTAAGCTGATCAATCTCTAATTATAAATTTCAAAATTATACTGCTATTTTTATTTAATTTTATCATATAACATAGGCTCTTTTTTCTTAAATAATGTTACATATGGAGTTTTTAATAATTTTTTTTCAAATAATTTTTCATTAGTTAATTATTAAAATTAAAATTCTATTTGATTTATAGAACTTAATTATAAAAACTTTTAAAATAAGATCTAATATGATCCACTTTTATCTTTGGATCCTTAGTTTGGTTTACTTTATTTTATGATACTCATTCTATTTTGGAAGAATTAATTGCACCCCTTCTTTCACATCTTAAATTGAAAGGTAGTGAATTTTCCCTTTTCCTTTGAGCTAATTACAGGGTGGAAAGGGAAGCACTTTGATGACATCTCATGTCGAGAAAGAAGCTGGCAGAGAGCATAGTCTTGATTCCAAAGCCGACAGAGAAGAAAAGATTTTTATGAGAAAAAAAATTAAGATTCAATATTAATTTCGAGATATAGTTGAGGGTCGAATTTAACCTTTTAACTTATTTAAAAATATATTAATATATCTCAAGGGATGCAACGTGAGCAATTCCGTTTCATGAAAATCATACTTTTAAATTTTTTGATGCTCCATAAACAATACAAAAATAATTTTTACGCCCCACGATACAAAACATTATCTATGTTTAATTTTTTTGTGATCATGGTGAACCGTGAACTGGTGTAAAGAAAAAAAAAATTGCAGCCAAAATCAATGGAGATTTGAATGCATTGTGTTGTTGTACTTTAGGTTTCAATTGTCAAAACAGGCCCAACCCAAATACTCATATGAAGGACTCATCCACATTTGGTGGAAATGTTAGGAGGTCAACGCTAAGCGAAGGAACCGAAATCATCATCTCAATCTTATAACTAAAGTGAAAAAAAAAAAAGGAATTTGTTTATCACCTTAGTTATGACATTAGACTATAATAACTTTTTAATAAATGAAAAATCAAATGATAATATGGCAAGCTTCTTGTGAATTAATTTTTTTAAAAAAAATTATTTAAATGAAAGTAATTGCAACATAGTTATATGTGTACAAATAAAGATATATTAAAATTTAATAGACCAAAAGAGATGGTGACTCCTCTTTGCTCCTTGGCATATGAAAAAATATATATATTAATTGTAAAATGAAGTCTGAAAATATATGACATTACATGTTACATGCCGCAAGAAAAGGAGAGAATAAAAACTTTGATGATTGAACTTGAAAAATAAAATAAAAATTTCAATCTAACCACTCCATGAGGATCAGAATTGGGGTCGTTGTCCTTGTGGACGTGGTCATCCATCGCATTATGCCAGTCTTGAACGTTTTGATTGGGGTGGGATTTTGGACAATCTTTTATTTATTTATTTTTAAAATTTTTGTTTATTGTTTAATGGGGCTGAGACGTTGCTTCATAGAAAATTTTCATGGTCACCATCCAAAACTTCAACCAAAAGAAAATGGTTGCTGAGTTAGGCTTGTTGACAATGCCACAACACATTACAATGATCATTTCTTTCAACTCCTTTCGTTCTGTTTCTCTGTCATCTTAGACATTTTTATGGCTCTTATCAACTTGGCAAAAAGGAGTTTGAAACTTCTTTAGTTCAGTGATCATCATCAGTTAATCAGTTGACAGTACAAAGTTTATTAGCAATCATGCGCAGGACCAACTACAACCCAACAAAGGGCAATAAATAAAACATTCTAATCCTGATTAACCCTGATGGATTGACTATAACAGTTAGTACTCATGACAATCCTGAATATTCACACTCTCACAGCCTTCACACACAAGATTTTGCATGTATAAGAGAAGCTAACAGAAATTGGTGTAAATGTAATGTTTTTAGCAAAATTTCCAATTGGTGGATTATTTCTTACAACAAACATCAAACCCTCAAAGCTAATATTAACATCACCTACGTACAGACTTATGACTAAACGAAAGGCTTTAGAAATGTGGAGGCAGTCATACTGAAGAGCCAAAGAATTAAGTAAAGAGCATTACACTATGACACATTAAATAAGATGTAAACCTGTCATTTCAACTCTCTCCAACCAGATGGTAGCCTCCATTTTTTATGCCAGTAAATTGATACTCTCGACCATATTGGGAATCCAAAATTAAACTCAAGTGGCCGATCGGCAGGCCCACCAACTATCAAAGGTAACCATACGTATCTTGAATCCCTCAAGTCAACAGGATTCCACCGATCTGCCATGAAAATAAATGAACCTGGAAGCCCTGTCAAAGGAATTACAAATGTGCTTTGTGCAAAAAATGTTGTTAGTCGGAACATTTTGTTCCCTCCAATGCATGGGTTTCCCACAGTTTCCCATGGCCCCATGATTGACTCAGCTGCATGGGCTAGAGCCTCGTTTGGTGCCCAGCCAGTGCACCCTGATGTGATCATGTAGTAAGTCCCCTGATGCTTGAAGAGCGCTGGGGCCTCCCGTTTTTGTCCAACAAGAATCCTTCTCATATCATCTGTGACATCCAGATAGTCTTTCGTAAGTGGTCCAATGTGAAGCTCACTGTTGTCCTCAGAGGAATATATAAGATAAGCCACACCATCATCATCTTTGAAGATTGTCATATCTCTGCTTTCAAATCCATGGGGTCGTTTACTCTGGAGGTAATCAAAAGGACCAGTTGGGGAATCACTAACAGCAACACCAACGGCAGCTTTAGTATAGTTGCAGTCATCAATATGCATCCACATTACGTATTTTCCTGTCTTGTCATTGTAGATCACTTTTGGCCTCTCAAGCACATTAGATTTGTGCAACTCATGGGTTTCATTTGTCTCTTCTGCTGCCAATACAATCCCCTCATTTTTCCATGTCCATAGGTCTTCGGAGGAATAGCAACCAACTCCTATAATATCAACCTGAATCAAAGAGTATACAAAGATGCTCATGGGTTACGTGTACAAATTGAGGACAAATTTTGTGATGTCTGAAAAGGAGGCTAACTAAAGTATTAGACAAATAGGAAACAATACGAGTGTATAAAGTCATGAAAAACAAGATAGAAGTTGTACCATGATAATTTCTCGTGTCAATGCTAAAAAGGTGTTTGAAGAAATATATGTGAATAAAATCAGACAAAACAAGACAGAAGCTGCAACATGATAAATCCTAGCAGCAATGCTAGAAACATGTTTAAACTGCATTTATTTGGAGGCATGCAAAATGGGTTTGAAATCCACCATAATTAGTCATCATTATAGAAAGAAAATTCATAAATTTAATGAAGTGGTGTATCTATTATTCTCACAAATTTAAAATTAATAAGCACAATCATGTAGTGTGTCTACTGAAGGTATAATGGTTTCACATATATCTCCTGACACAATGGATTCACATATATCTCCTGACACAATGGATTCACATCTATGTCATGATATGGAACTTTTAAATGCCTCAATAAATTCCTATAAAAATTACTACATATCTTAAAACAACATACCAAAAGTAATTCAAGAGAACTTGTTCTGGACGAAATACTACATATTTATGGAAAAAGCAATATTCCTACCAAAAAACCATACACAAAGTTCTTTTTCTTAAATTTTCTATTCAGAAACGTCTCTATGAAATAGTAAATGTATTCTAGAATATATCAAAATCAAAACTAATTTAAGAGAACTGGAGAAAATTTGTACATTACATGTCCATATTGAGACACATTCCCAGCACTGATTTAAAAAGCATCTTTAAGGCCATTAAAGAAAACAATACTGCAGTATGCTAAGAAAAGGAAAGCTTATCTAAAATAATCCACGGGTTAAATATATTAAATGAAGGAAATTATTCTAATTTATCAAAC
>CATIWK010195738.1:0-11217 GCA_949634005.1 Mallotus japonicus
CAAGAGCCTATTCTTTCAACTTATAAATTGACATTTTGATACCTCAACTCGCTGAAACTAATAAAAGACACCAATTACAAGGGGTTGCACTTAAATTGGGCCAACTAGTGCATTCCTTTTGCGAGAAGTTCAGTCATGGTCTTGCAGCTACTTGAGTATGTTTAGAAAATGGGACTGGGACTACGAGGAGATTATTAAAAATTCTTTTTAACTAATTATTACAGATGAAGTAGATAAAAATTCTACACTTCAAATTATCCTTAGACACAGTAACGAGAATGCCTCATCTTTTTATCAATCAGAATTTGATTTGTGTAGAAATATATTGGATCGGTATGGAAGAATGTACCCTTAAAATTATCTGAGTAAAAATCAGTGAGAACTCTATTTTTTTCTAGATTCTGTAGTAATCTCGCCACCGAACCAACGGTTTATTTCTCATTTTATCTTCGGTTCGATTTAATATGTCTCCCTTCCTGCTTGGTTTTTTTAATTGTCCACCCGAACCGCAAGCTGCACAACCCTGGTGTAGGTGGAGATGAACACAACAGAGAAAAATACATTTTTTTTTTCCTTTTTTCTTTTTGGTAAAAATGGAGGGGATAACATCTCATTAAATAATAGGAAGTTGTATATGACATATTGTACATTATAAGCATCCAATATAATTAGGAGGGGCATTGAGATGGCATATGTAATGCCACTCAGTTCCTCACAATGCTTATTGTAAAATGAACAATCACTGCTACAAGCCAAAGAAAACAACAAACTCAATATCAATAGTTATATCGCCATATATAACAACTTAATTATAGTATATTTTCCTCCTTATATCGATCCTGCAGCAGCATGGTAGCTATCCTGTTGATGTTGGTTTGCTTCAACGGCTAAGATTCTTTTCTCTAGCTGTAACACCAATACCCCAGATCAAGACATACAGTTTAAACCTTAAAGAGAACTAGTGGCAGTAGAGTTGTTAGATTATACCTGAACTACGGTCTGAAATTTGCCTCGCAGGAGGAAATATTCTCGTGTGATTATGCTTAAGGCCTGCAGGCACCTGTAAAAGCATCTCTATATTTTTAACATGTCCTAACAGGAAAAGAGAAGGGATGATGTGTACATGTTCTTAACTAGGCCTTACCCTCCCTTGTTTTGGTCATTAAAAGCCTGTTGAAGATCAGCACAAGCAAGTTTCAGTCGCTGAGCGCCAATGCTGTTGAATCAAACAGAGAAATATACAATTAAATTATCATTAATGATCACTAATAACTAGGAAAAGAGTATGTCGGGATTGAAGTCAAGATCTTTCGGTTTGGGGCCTCAGTTTTACCCACAGGCCAGGACCCAGATATCCTTGTGCATAAATTCATGTCTATTGTCACTCAGTCAAAAGAAGGCTAACTATGATGTGGTATGTTGGAGGTTTTGGCTACAAGTTGGTGTTGGGTGGTTTAGAAAAATCACCTGAAAAGGCAACTTCTTTTTCTTGTCCAAAATATCTAGCTAACATATTTGACTAGTTGCTTTAGCCAAATTACTTGAAAAAGGCAACTCTAAGAAGTGAAAAATGAGCTAACAACATGTGAATGTGTATGTATAATAAGCAAATGCATGAATCAATTCAGTTGATTACCTTGAGCTACTTCCTTTAAGCTGATGAACACAAGATTCCAAGTTGGAGAAATCCACCTTCTGTTCAGTCCTGAAAGTTTGATATATATATAAACAACTTACCAAAATGGTACTAATTAAAATAAATTGTATATGATGTTCATTTCAGGTTTAAGATTACATATGTTTGTTTAATTCTGTTATGATCCTTTCAGCATCATTGCAGAAGGAGGTGAGCACTTCAGCTATAAAATTTGGATTGCTTTCATCTTGCAACGCTTGAATTTGAGCAAATTGGCCATCCAAAACTCCCTACGCAACATAATATATAGCATCAACAATGATTAAATTTAAGCATGCATGTCCAAATAAAATGTAAACATACGAACTCTTAGAAGAAAAAAAAAATCTGAATTCCCATAAAAAAATTCTAAATGTAAAAAATTTACACCTCCAAAAAAACAACCAAGAACTGTTATAGCATTAAAAGAGCAAGAATCAACATATGTTGATTCAAGTGGAAAAGAGTTTAGATTTCCTTGAATGGGTTTGAGTCTTATATATATATAAAAAAAAAAAATGCTGAGAGAGTTTTGCCCTTTGTAGGTTAACTCAGCTGAAACTCCGAATTAATCGGAGCTCATATGCGAACATTGGATGTAAAATAAAAGAGAAAGAGAAACTCCAAATATATGTATATATTCATTCATATACCTCATCAAACAGGGATTGCACAAAGTTGTTGAGTTGTGCTTTAAGAGATGGTAATGCCATTTCAAAGCTTTGAAGAGTAGTGATAAAAGAGAGGCATAGAATAGTGATATCTTCTTGCCTAGGAGAAGAGAGCAAGGTGGGAGTCTCTTTATATAAGGCATCAACAGTTTAAGTGTCACTTTTTTTTTTCTTTAAGATTTTTTTTTTCCTCTCATTCATGTATTCAACAAGAGTCCATAAAGATTCGAAGAAAGGAAATTTTGGCATGCAGTCTTGCCGACGTACACTTTTGTTTACTCTATCCTTGTCTTGTTCTTCTCCAATTTTTCAAATCCGATGTACCAATTTTCTTCTTTTTAAATATGAAATTAATTTTTATTCATGCTTTATGACTGATAATTACCAAAAAAAAAAAAAAATCTGATAAGAATTTAAACGCAAAATCTTTCACTATAATATTGTCACATGCATGTTGAATATCTTTCTTTTTCATTTATTAGATAATGAGTTATGACCTATGTCCAACGAACCCTTTTAAAAAAAAATTATATGGACTTATAAAAAAAAATTGAACTTTATTCTTTAAAAAGATGTATATTAATGAATGAGAAATGAATTGTACTGTTTAAATGGACAAAATGTGAATATAATAGAGTTTTTGTTTTTTGGCTATTACAATTTCAGTTGGAGTGGAAAGAAGTACTCGATTTTAAATTCTCCGCAATGTTCATAAAAGTTTTGACTGTTAGGCTACAACAATGCCGGAGAGTATTTCACATTATAATTTTATATATATAATCCTTCACCTTTACACATATTACTTTTTTTTAAAAAAAGAAAAATGTAGAGTGAAAAGTAAGATTTATTATTATCCTAAAGCTCTTGGTTTTCACTCTCTTTTTGAACAAAAGAAAAGCATTTAATTTTTTCACTCTTATTTGCCAACAATCCAAATGTAATATTGAGCAATATATAAGAATACAATTGAATCGTTAATGCCAAATGTTGTTATTGGCACTTGGTCAAGTTAATTTCGTAGAAATTGAGTTTCAAGTTCTACATCATTGGCAACTTGTCTTGAGAGAGTGCCAAAAGCAAATTTACATTTGTTTTATGAGAGGATTGATGTTCATAAAATATCTAGTATATATATTTATTTTATAATTCCTAATCATTTTAATACAAAATATTGCTCTCAGAGCTAGCTAATTATATACATCGAGATGTTTTTTTATTAATAGAGAAGTAATATAGTTGAAATATCAATAAATTATATAGCAAGAGGTAACATTTATTTTAAATTAAATAAAAATTAATTTTACAAGTTAATTATATAAAAATTTAAATTTTATACCTTATGACACTCTTAAAAAATATTTAAATATTTTTAATATTTTTTAAATTTAAAAGATTGAAAATGAAATACTTGAAAAATTACTTCCAAGTGATTAATAAGTTTACTTTTTGTCTTCCCTTTATAGTCTAGTGACTCAGTTGATGAATATTATAAGGCGAGGTCATGAGTTTGATCCCCACCCCCTTCTTGACTTTCCAAATGTTAAAAAAAAAAAAGAAGTAAGTTTACTTTTTTTTTAAAAAAAAGAACTATATCTGAATGGAATAATAGAATGTTGAATACCTTTTTCATTCCAATCTAAAAGAAATATGTAAATCAAATTTAAGACATCAATTCTGAAGAATATGCATGCAGTAAAGCATTAAAAAAAATCTAAATAGAACTCTTGTAAGTGGAGCTTTTTTGTTAATATATATATATATATATATATTATCTGATGTTTTTGATATCCGATAGTTATAAAAACTTCAATTATTTCAGAGATTAAATTAGATAGACCCATAAATATCTAGAGCAAAATTCCTTTTTCCCCATATAAGATTCGAAATCGATACTTTATTTAAAAAAAAAATCTAAACTTCTTATTATTTAAATCAACAAGTATGGTACATACAAAATTAATATTTTACAAAAGAAATTGTATCGATGAAAGCAGTCCATGGAAGACATAATATCAGTCCTGATAATTGTACATGTTAACGTGGGAGGGCCAAAGAAAAAAACTGATCTTGGTTCCAAATGTGCATGAAAGTAAACTAAAAAACCAGAAAGACAAAATCAAATCATGAAGATTTCAGCCATGTCTTGTGGTTCCCTTGCCGACCTATAAATCAATTCACAATGCTGCATTGTCCATAGTCATACTTAAGCAACAACCATCAAGTGCATCTGTATATTATATGCATGTTATAATTGAGTCTAATTCATGGGTCCCTTTTGGTGCCATCTTTCCTTATTACTAATATTAAGATATATACCTTTCAACAATTTGTATTTCCTCACTTTTCTTTATATATATATATATATACATATCCCCAAATGTTTGCTTCTTTGTTTTATTTTGTGATTATAAAAGAACATTAGCTACTATGAAAGGGTGATTCACAACACATCTAAGAGATTGGTTGCACCCATATTTATATTAGTATAAATGAGGTATATTGACATACAATGACTAATGTAACCAAACACATATGAAAATACATATCTAGACTCTATTACTCCCCCTCAATCTGAGCGGGAGGGAATGACACACAGATTGCCACGAAGCAGTTGAAACAGAGAAGTAGAAATCCCTTTGGTAAAAATATCAGCTAATTGCCGTTCACCACTGACATGTAGAACAACGATATCACCCCAAACAACACGCTCACGAATGAAATGGAGGTCCACCTCCAAATGTTTGGTGCGCGCATGATTAACTGGATTAACCGCCAAATAAGTTGCTGAGATGTTATCATAATAGACTTCGACAGGTAGTTTGATGGTGATAAACAATTCAGCTAACACAGAACGCAACTAGCACACTTCAGCAACAACAGCAGTAAGAGCTCGATATTCTGACTCCGCACTACTTCGAGAAACCGTTTGTTGCTTCTTTGCAGCCTAGGAAATGAGGTTGTTACCTAAGAAAACACAATAGCCTGTCGTAGAACGGCGAGTGTCCAGACATCCTGCCCAATCCGCATCACTATAGGCTACTAGATTTGTCAAAGAGCTTTTATACAATTGAAACCCACAACGAATTATACCTTTAATATAGCGTAGAATACGCTTCACAGATTGCCAATGAATTTCCAATGGATCATGCATATGTTGACAGACAGAGTTTACTGCAAAGGTAAGTTTAGGCCGAGTAAAAGTCAAATATTACAAACCACCAACGATACTACGGTAAAGAGTGGGATCATGGAACTTAGAAACAGACAGAGAATTAGAATGCCGAGGACACATAGGAGTATCAACCAATTTACAGTGCATCATATCTGCTTTGATTAACAAGTATGTGGCATACTTTTGTTGGCTTAGACAGAGGCCATCATTGTTTTCGACCACTTGGATCCCTAGAAAATAATTCAGACGTCCAAGATCATTCATGGAGAACTCATCATTTAATTTTTTTTGAAGCTGATTGAGAAGAGAAGTAGATGAAGCAGTTAGAATAATATCATCTACATAAAGGAGTGAGATAGCCATACCGTCATCAGCTTTATAAACAAACATAGAATAATCAGACTTGGAACCATGAAAGCCAAGAGTATGTAAATATGAAGTGAAACGCTGAAACCAGGCTCGCGGAGCTTGGCGCAAACCATAGAGGGCACGATTGAGTTTGTATACATAAGTGGGATGTCTAGGATCCACAAATCCTTGAGGTTGAGCCATAAAAATATTCTGATCAATTGTTCCATGCAAGAAGGCATTTTTAACATCAAGTTGATGTATTCGCCAGCCATAGGATAGAGCCATAGAAAGTACAAGATGAATTGTTGCCGGTTTGACAATCGGGCTAAACATTTCATCAAAATCAACTCCTTGCTGCTGTGTGAATCCCTTCGCCACAAGTCTTGCTTTATAGCGTTCGATGGTGCCATCAGCTTTCTGTTTAAGCTTGAAAACCCATTTATTGTCGATGATGTTCCTAGATGAAGATAGGTATGGTACTAAAGTCCAGGTATTGTTGGAGAGAAGAGCATTGTACTTAGATATCATAACATCAAGCCATGCTTGATGTTTGGAAGCTTCTTTGAATGTTTTTTTTTCTGTAGGTGGTACATGGGAAAGAAGAGAATAAGGTTGTTTGGGTTTGGAAATTCCAGCTTTGCTTCGGGTAACCATAAGATGAGCAGTAGAGGTGATTGGAGGTATCGGTTCAGGTGATATGGAAGGAGAATGGATTGGTGAAGAAGGTGAAGTTATTATAGAAGATGAAGTTGGAATAACAGCGTTTGGTGTTTGAATGGGATAAAGAAGAGATTCAATTATGGGTGAAGATAAGGTATCGTTGAGTTCAGGTGTGGTTAGCGTAGGATAAGATATTTCGGGCTGTTGAGGAGATGGTGTGATAGCAATAGATGATGGATGGATAGACATTGGATTTCGGATGATGGATAGTTGTTGAGATAAAGGTTGAGTTGAGCTAAGAGACCTTAGTGATTGAGATAAAGGAGATAAGGATTGGGCTGGATTGATAAAAGTTCCAAAACTATCATCAGTTGTTGTTTTTGTTTGGGAAGCATCAATTGTACCCTGAAAATAGGGAAAGATATTTTCGGCAAAGGTGACATGCCTGGAGACAAAGATTTTGGAAGTAGACAAGTCAAGGCACCTATAACCTTTATGATCAGAAGCATACCCAAGTAAAATACATGCTCTTGCGCGAAGTTGTAACTTGTGTGGCACAGGATTTGTAATATGAACATAGCATAAGCAATCGAACACCTTGAACAAAGAGACATCCGACTTGGTCTCATAAAGCAACTCATGTGGGCTAACAAACCTAAGAGAACCATGAGGAATTTTATTAATCAAATAAGCTGCTGTATGCAAGGCTTCAACCCAAAATTGTGCAGGCATATGTGCTTGAAAAAGCAAGGTTCGCACTGTGTTGAGCAAGGTGCGATGCATTCATTTTGCTTGGCCATTTTGCTAAGGTGTTTGAGGACAAGATAATCTTAGTAAAATGCCTGCAGAACTAAACAAAGATTGAAACTTTTTGTTAAGAAACTCACCCCCACTATCACATTGTAATTGGTGAATTTTTGTGTTAAACTGGGTTTCAATCATGTTTTTAAAATGAACAAAAATGTCATAAACGACACTCTTAACTCACATAGGATAAACCCAGACATGGCCAGAAAAATCATCAAGAAACAAAACATAATATTTGTAACCACTAAAGGAAGAAACAGAAGATTGCCAAACATCAGAATGAATTAATTGAAATGGTTCTTTGGATACATTGGAAGAACTAGAAAAAGGAAGCTTTGAATGCTTTCCTAATTGACAAGAAGGACAAAATGAATCAAATTTTTTAGAACTAAATAAACTGGAATTTTGCTTGAAAAATTGAGACATGACTGGTGCACCAGGGTGACCAAGCCGATGATGCCACAAGGAAGGAGAGACTTTTGTAACAACCACTGCTTAAGGAGGAGAACTGGTACCATCATGACACAAGAAAGGATAAAAAGGACCATGACTATTGCAACGAATTAGGTCTACCTGTGCTGGAAGATCCTTCACAGAGAAACCCATAGAGTCAAAATTAACAGAACAATTATTGTCATGAGAAAAACGATGCATGGAAAGTAAATTATGACTAAAATATAGAACAACAAGAACATCACGAAGAAGGAATTTAGATATAGGAGTGGATAGTGTTTTCTGACCAGTATGAGTTATGGGAAGAGCAGTGCCATCGCCAACCTTAACAGTATCATCACCATTATAAGATTTGTAAAAGTCCAGAATACGAGGGTCATTGGCCATATGATGTGAAGCACCTGTGTCAACTTGCCATGATGGTTCAGAGATATGAAGTCCAGCAAACGAAGTAGAGAAATCAGAATTAGAAGTATGGCGTTGCGGAAAAAATTTTACAAAGTGAGAAGGGGCATCACAAATCTGACATCTGACAGATGGAGAAGAAGGCGGTGTGCCTAAAATAGAAGACTGCATATGTGGAGGGGACCAAAATTGTCAAGGACGTCCTTGGTTTCTAAAAGACTGGTAAGTAGAAAAGGAACCAGAATTAGAACGAGGATTGCTACCTCTTGGCTATTGATAATGACCACCTCTTTGAAAATTGCCACAAAAAGATCGGTTTGAATAGCCACCACGACCTTGAGATCGTGAAACCACCATAGCCTGAGCTAGAAGAAGAACCATGAGTGTCTTGTTGGAAGCGAGATTCATGCGCTAAAAGAAAGGAGCACAATTCCAAGAAGGAAGGCAAGGGTTTGCGAGCAGTCATCACTGTTACAACGTCTGAATAATCAGAAGATAATCCTGATAAAACTTGCAAAATAACATCATCATCATCAACTGGTCTTCCAATGGAATGAAGAGAATCCACTGTAGATTTGATAAATTAGAGATATTCAGCCATGGAGCGAGTCCCTTTGACGGCTTGATTAAAAGCCAGCTTCAATTGCATATATTTTGCATTGACATGATCATGAAAGAGTTTTGCAATCTCTGCCCAAATGTCTCTAGCGGAAAGTTGTTTCCTAGAATGTAAAACATGTTTCAAAATTTCAGGAGAAATGGTAGCATGTAGCCAAGAGATGATAATGTGATCAATCTACAACCAGAGAGTGTAGGCGAAATTGATGTGAGTGGTTTCATCAGAAACAATAGTTTGAGGTGGTGGATCTATGGCTGCATCAATATGATCAAAGAGTTGATAACAATGAAGGATATTAGTGAAGAGAGTCTGCCATAGAAGAAAGTTTTGAAGTCAAGAACAAGAGAGATGTGATTCTTGATATTACTAACATGAAAAACAGAAGGAGAAGATGGAAGAATGGAAGGTTGAACTGGTATGTCAGAGGTGGAAAGTGTAGTAGAAGCCGAAGAAGAAGAGGTCGCAGAATTGGCTGACATGTTGGAGAAAAAATATATATATATATATATATATTTTGTTAGATGATAAGCTCTGATACCATATGAAAGGGTGATTCACAACACATCTAAGAGATGGTTGCACCCATATTTATATTAGTATAAATGAGGTATATTGACATACAATAATTAATGTAACCAAATACATATGAAATTACATATCTATACTCTATTAAGCTACATGTTAGTTTGTTCACAAAAAAAAAAAAAAAATTCTATTAATATATAAATATGTATATGTTTGAAAACAACATTACATGAACAATTTGTTTTAATAACAAATATGATTATTTCAATTCAAAAAATTGTCTATTCTCGTTTTATTTAGAAATTCGTAATCGCATAAAGTTTAAATTTCTAACATATACTACTATTAAGAAATTATATATCTAAAAATTTAATTTTAGAAGTTTTATAATTACTTTATATTTATAATTCAACTTGATTCATAACGATATTAAAAAATTAAAAAATCTTATGATCTATGATATAAAAAATAAAAAAATTTAAGTTCAATTTTTTTAATCATCAATAGTATTGAACTTTTATTTATTAACTTTGATGAGAACTATCATTTTCATGATAAATATTGCTTTTTAGTATTTTTTGAAATCTTTTTTACGAGGACCACTGTATAATGGATCTCATAAGATTAAGTATTCTACGAGAACTTCTCCTATGGTGGTATTTGGTATTTTTTGAAATCATTTTTATGGCCACCATGCAGTGGATCCTACAAATTTAGGTATTCCAAGGAGTAGTGAAGGGATAAAATTTGAATCTGAAACCTCTCTTCTCAAGAGTAAAAATTCTTATTACTTAAATTAGACCTTGAATATTGCTCACATATGTCATTCTAGTGAATTCTCTATTAATAAAAAAAGAATTAATTTTCAAAAAAAAAAAACAAATTTAATTGTTATTTGAGTTTATTAAAGGGTTTATACGTTTAGGTTTTTAAGGAGGCTTAACTTATGGCGATTAAAGATGAAGTCAATTTAATCAAGCCAATGAGACTTAGATTAATTGATCTAGGTTGTGCCTTCCATTCCATGATCTATCAAATTTCCATAGTTTTACCAAAGTTTTTTTTGGATTATTATTGTAAGGAGTCGAATGAAATCACATACTTTACACTTTTAAATAATAGTTTAAATATTTCTCTTTTCTACTAACACCAACAACCATATAGTATTAGAAAAAAATTAATCAAAATGGGTGAATTATATGCCCACAAAGCCCAAGCTCACTAACATTTGAAATGTTGGGCTCACCACATTATAAGATTTTAGATGTGCATTGAAAAAAGAGGAAATTTCACCGGGAGGGTCGGTCAACGGAAATAATTTCGTTCATCACCCCCGTGTTTTGTTTCTTTCATTATTGTTTTGTTGACTTTCAACTTTGTCCTATATTTGGTCTATTTGTGAAAGTTTGAGTTAAATTTCGGCGTTTCACGTATTTTTGGGTTTTTCATCTTTTTTTTTCTATAATTTCTTTATCTATTTATTATTCTTGAAGGAATATTTAATTTAAGTTGATTGTATATATTTATTTGATTTTTATATTTTAAATAATTTAATTTTATATTGTAAATAATTTTTTTTTTAATTTTGAAACTTAGTATTATTTAGAACATAAAAATTAAACTAATTAAATAAAAAATTACCCATAATCTTGAATAATTTTTTTCATAATTATTTAGAATTTAGAAATTAAACTAATTAAAGTAAAAAATACCCATAGTATTCAATAATTATTTTTTTAGTAAAAAATTATGAAATATATCAAATAAATTATTATTTTTATTATTGATACTAATAAAAGTAAACATTATATTTATAGTCTTAATTTTATTATTAATGATGAAAAAACTGAAAAAACAACAAACAACAAAAAAAATAAAC
>CATIWK010195769.1:0-11208 GCA_949634005.1 Mallotus japonicus
GACTTCACGGTGGAAAGTTAATGATGGAAAAGGAAAGAAGATCCCACACGAGGTGTTGCGATATTTTCCACTTACACCAAGACTCTAAAGGTTGTTTATGTCTAAAAAAACGGTTGTAGATAAGAAGTGGCATAAGGAAAAACGTGTTAGTGATGACAATGTGATGCAATATCCTGCTGATGCTAAAGCATGGAAACATTTTGATAATGAGTTTCCATGGTTTGCAGCAGAATGTCGTAATGTTAGGTTTGGATTGTCAATTGATGGTTTTAATCCATTTGGTCAAATGAGCAATTCTTATAGCATGTGACCGGTGATATTAAGGCCATACAATCTACCAGCTTGGAAGTGTATGAAGGAGCCATTTTTTATGATGTCATTACTCATTCTAGGTCCTAAGTCAACTAGGTAAAGACATTGATGTCTATTTACAACCATTAATATATGAGTTAAAAGAGCTTTGGGAAAATGGTGTAGAAACTTATGATGCTTCTTCTGGAGAAAAATTTCAAATGCATGCAGCTGTTTTATGGACCATAAATGACTTTTCAGCTTATGGTAATTTGTCTGGATGGAGTACTGAAGGTTATATGGCATGTCCTATTTCTAACCATTAAACTAATTCAATGAAGTTGAGAAGTAAAATATGCTATATGGGCCATCGTTGATACTTTCCTCATGACCATAAATGGAGAAGAAGTAGGAAATTTGATGATAAGTTAGAACGTCGACCACCTCCGATCGAGCTATTTGGGAATGACTTGCTTGAACAACTAAGCCATCTCACATGTGTGAACTAGGCAAATACCTAGATATTGTATATCAGTATTCACCTTATAAAATTACTTTAATAATAAAACTATGAAGCTATTGAAGAAGCTATAATTGATTGTATAAAAAAGTCTATGTATATAAAAGAGTTGTTTGCGTTTTTGCATTGCTTGTATATGAAGTTCAACTCTTGAAGCAACATAGCTTTTATCATCTATTTGTTATATAGCTGTAAAAGATTACTACTATGTATATATATGAAGCTGTAATTTATTGCTACTTTGAATTGATTGTTTGGTTTGCTTTTATGCAGAGAGGATGTCTCAACTTAATTTTCATCAAATCAGGTTTTGTCTTTGTAAGTCGATAGTTCTTTATAGTTTCTTTATATAAAAGAAATTGATCTTGTTGATTTTAAACGTATTTATGTTTTTCTTTTCCTTTTTTGTTTCAGATACTATATGATCATTATCTTTGCTTCAAGTGCTTCAAGAAATAGATCAAATCAAAGAAGTGCAATTTTTTGGTATATATTAATTAATCTTTTTGGGAGTTGGATGATATATATGTCATACCTTTTTTGGAAAAACTGAATGTCTTTGTTTATATTAAGCATGATGACTTAAACTCTCTAAATATATTAGTTTTTTTTTTTTTTAGGATTTTGATCACTGGAATTGTCAAATTGTTGATCAATTAGTTAAATATACAATTATTTTGTTAAATATAATTAAGTTCTTGGATTATTATAGCATTTAATTGGATGATTAGTATTATTAAATATTTTGTAGTCATTTTGATTAATATTGTAATGAAATAATTTCTGATTCATTTATGATTCAAAATCAAATTATAGAAATTTCTCAATTGATTAACTAATAATAAAAAAAAAATGTCACTAATAACTGATATATTTTTGAGACAAAAAGATAAAAATATCACTAATAAGTGATATAATTTTGAGACGAAAAGTGAAAATGTCACTAATAAGTCATACATTTATGAGACAAATGATATATTTTGAGACGAAAATGAAAACGTCTCAAAAACAAAAATGTCCCTAAATAGACTCTTCTGAGACAAAATTATTCGTCTCAAATTATTTTTTATATAGTTAGTTTCAGATATTTTGGGACATATATTTTCGTCACAAATCAAGAAGATTTAGAGACAAATTTTTGAAATTCGTCTTAAAAAACTATCTACGACGTGGCTATTGCCACGCCAGAAGCGACGATTAATTGTTGTCCCAAAAGCGTTTTAGAGACTTTTTTGTGACGTTTCTCTGGCATCTCAAATTCTAATTTTTATTGTAGTGTATATATAGATATGTCATTCTTCTTATTTTTTCTCTTTACTTTCGTTCTTTTCAAAAATTTTAATTTTGATGGTGGTTTATTATCTTTTTCTATTTTATTTATTTTTTTACATTTATAGATTTTGGATCTCTTTATTCTATTTATTTTTTTTAGTGAAATTTTTGAATTCTTTTTGCATGAAATTTTTACCTTTTATGAGATGTTATTCCTTTATAGATTTTAAATATCTTCTCATTATAAAAATTCTTTTGATATTTTTGCAATTAAACTTATTTAAAGATTTAAGAGTCGGTTTACGGCTAATTAGAGTCACTGAATGAATTGTACGGATAGCTGAGTTGTAAATTAAAAATACTCTGTCAACACAATTAAAAATAGTAACATGAAATTTTATGATAGTAAAAATTTATTTTAATTTTTTTAAATGTATTTTTATTTATATTATCATCAATATATATTCTTAATAAATTATTCATATTTTTTCTAAAAAAAAATATAATATCATTATTATATAATTACAATTTAGTTATGATCCAATTTTACATATCGTAATCTTTTATCTATATCAATTTTAAAGTCAATTTAATAATATTGCAGCTAAATTACTTAAATTTTTCAAACTTTGACTCATTTTTAAATTATCATTAGTCGATCTTTTCAAAAAAAAAAAAAAACTATCATTAGTTGGTAATAAAGTGAGTAATTTCTTCTAAAAATTCCCACATATCCATATATACAAATCTATTTATTAAAATTGGGAACGTAAGTATATTGAAATTTCACATATCCTGGTGCATGTCAGAATTAAAATCCAATAAAACTAGCAATCAAACCAACAACTCCCAAGCAAGAAGCCATGCTCAACTTCCTGACAACAGAAGTTCCAGAACTGTCATCACCGGCAGTAGGGGCAGCCGCAGTTGAATTAGATGAACCACCAGCAACACTAGGAGCTGGTGATGATGCTGCACCACCACCCACCAACTTCAAAACTCCTTTAGAATTGTTATTTTCTTCCTTCGTTGCATGCTTACGAGGAACATCAGTCACAGCAGGACCAACTTGCCACACTTGGTTCACCTCCTCTGCATTCTCCGGCACCTTAACCGATGCAAAGATCACTAATTTTTTGCCACTAGCCTCCCCACTCAAGTCCCAAACATCAAACGATAGCTTGGATTCCTTAAGCGGTCCGAAACCCGTAATATCATAAGTCTTTACAACAACAGCATCCCCGGTGGATTTGTATGCAAGCAGTGTTTGTGCACCCACCATGCCTGTTGACTTCGGGTTAATAGCCCAAGCAACCCATCCCTTAGGCTCGGCCGGTTCCGCAACAAAAGCAATGGAAAGTGATGCATTGGTGACATTATAAGAATAATGCAAGTAAGCACCAAGTTGTGGGAGATCAACGCAATCTGTGAAAGTTATTTCGCTTGTGAAGTTCTGGGAAGTGCATTCGAGTGAATATGATGGGGTGATTAGCAAAGCAGCAAATAGAGAAAGAGCTATGATGATTCGAGCAGACGCCATTGTTAGAAAATTATAGCAAAGAATGTGACAGAAAAAAGAGATGGCGTGTGTAAAGACGGAGTGTCAAAATATAAAGGATGAGGCAATAGAGCCGTGATCAGATTCTGATGGATGTGTCAAAATATATAAAGACGGAGTAGAGATGGCGTGTGGTGATCATGTGAAATGGTGTATAATGCATGATCTGCGGGATTAATTATGGTATAAAAGCCTGTACTACCTGAAATACGATTCCATTCTGTTAATCTTGTGGTCTATTTTTGTATGTTAACTAGATTCACGACTGCTTCAAACCTGTTTAAATATTTTCATTGGAAATCGATTTAGATTTTGAGAACTGCTATAAAAAGCAAAGCGTGTGCTAGCCTTGCGCGTTCTACTTTTGGACATATATTCCATTTGTTTTTTTTTAAAAAAAAAAAAAAAAATTAACTGTCATGCATTACTTGTTGTTGATCTTATATATGGACTATGAATTGTGGATGATCATATGTACATTCGATAAAAATTTAATGAGCTCCAACTATTGGAGCTCAGGAGAGAATTAAAACTCTTTTCAATATCTGTGTATTTATAAATAAAAATTTAAACTCAATACTTTATTTAAAAGAATTCAAACTATTTATCAATCACCACTTACGCGAACGCGAACACATGTTGGATAAAAATATAAAATTTTTTAAGTATAGGTTAATTTTATTTGACAAATAAAATTTTATTGATGATTCAACATGCAAGCACTGAATATAAATAAAAAAAACTTAAAGAGTTCTGATATAAACATTACGTTAGATGACACTAAAAAATAAAAATTGATAGAACAAGAGAAGACTTGTCAAAATGCAATTAAACTACCAACTACAGCAAATAACCATCCCAAATTCCACGTTCAAATTCTACAAATTCTAGACTCGCTTAGATTTTGTTGGAGCAGGAGCAGGGGCAGGAGCAGGAACAGAGCCACTAGCATCCACAAGCTTCAGTACTCCCTTAGATTTCATATTATCATCTGCCATTTCATGCTTCTCAGGAATGCCACCACTTACGGCTGAACCTACCTGCCAAACCTGATTCAAACTTTCAGCCTTCTCAGGCACCTTCAACGAGGCGAAGATCACTATATTGTCATGATAAGACTCAGCACTCATATCCCAAACATCAAACGACAGCTTCGAAACCTGAGGCGGATCATAGCTACTAATGTTGTATGTCTGGACAAGCAACGAACCATTCGATTTAAATGCTATCAAAGCCTGAGATCCTAGCATGCCTGTCGATGATGGGTTGATCGCCCACGCAACCCATCCTTCTGGTTTGGCAGGAGGCGCGACAAAGGCTATGGAAAGCGATGAATTGGCGGCGTTGTAAGTGAAGTAGAGGAAGGAGTTCAAGACAGGAAGATCAGTACAATTTGTATAGGCATTGTCTGTTATGAATTTTTGCTTAGTGCAGCTTAAAGAAACCGATGGAGGGACTAGCAGAGTTAAAGATAATAATATAAAGGCCAAGTACAGAGTCTTGAAGTTAACAAAAGCCATTCTGAAAGAGATGATTTTTTTTTTTTAACAGGAAATGGTAAGTGCGCTTATATATAGAGAGAGAGGAATGGAAGGGGTGTGAAAAATACAAGAATGGTGATAATCTACAGAAATTGTATTCGAATGAATTCAAGAAATTGCCAAAAAGGGTTCGATATTTCCAATCCAATATTCATGGTGATCATCATGCCTATTTTGTTTTAGCCATTTGGTTTATTAATAATCACCATTCTAAAACAGGCGTGCATGTATGATTCTCATACTAAATTATATATATATATATATATTTGGATTTAAAAGATGTTGTAATTTACAGTATCAGAATTGAGAATTGAATTCTTTTACATTAATGTATTGGAGCTTGCCTGGATAGGAAGTTTGCATGGCTGTCCAAGCTTGAAAATTTGATTAATAGATCTAATGGAGGGTGATTTGGAGTTAATATGATGGTTAGGTAGTTCAAATTCTAATAAGGGCCTATTTTTTTTTTTTAAAATGATTTATGATGTCATGATGGATCATGCAATACAAAATTTTTACTTAATTTGTAGATAAAATTTCCAATCTAAACTCAAACCAAACCAATTAATAGTGCATGCACATTTGATATGAAAAATAAGACTCATTTTACATGAATCAAGTTGTTCAACAAATCACAAGCTTAAAAGAATTTTATCCACGCAATTGAAGAACAGCAACAATAAATTTCACGATGTTAAGATTTTATTTTAATATTTATTAATTGTACTTATATTTGTATTAATTATACGTTTATTAAGATGTATTCTTAATTTTTAATGGAAGAATAATTCATCTTTTTCTCTAAAAAAAATTGTTCAACAGCCCACAAACTTAATTAACATGAATCACCAATGTATTGATCATATCAGTTTTGAATATAGATTAAAATATATTATACATACTTCCAAAAAATGATACGAAGTTCTATGAACGATAATTTAATTGAATTTGGAAAGATGATGGAGATAGCTAAGATACTTAAACTAGCAACCATCTTCAACAACATGCGAAAATATCTTTGTGTGAGAGCTGAGAAAAGCCAACTAACAAGCTCCAACAAAAGTGAAAGTAAGAGAGTTCTCTCTATGACCCAAAACCCTAGTAGAGAGAAGAGTAAACCACCTTAGCTATCCTTCTTCTCCTTCACCCGTTAGCACTCAAACTAAGATCCATCAAATCAAATGGCAACCCACAACCAACTTTCTTTAGCTGAAGCAAAAGGAAACCTCAACTCGAAAATGACAGTCCTACGCCTTGAGGACTCACCGAAAACAACAGTCCACTGGCAGAAAGAGACTCTAGCTGGGAAGATTTTTGCAACAAAAAAATACACGCCACAAATCATCTCCCAAGTAATATCTCAGGTATGGTCTCTCCCAAATCCGGTTACAGTGAAAGAACTAAAAAATCCGAATGTCTTCCTCTTCAAATTTGGCTCGAAAAGAGGCAAGCAACGAGTCCTAGAAGGAACTTCATGGGCCATTCAAAGAAATCTTCTAGTTCTGAAGGAGTGGCAATTGGACCTAACAGCAGAAGACCTCAATTTCAACCAAGAATGCTTCTGGGTCCATATTCATGGTCTTCCCATACAGCTGCTAATAAAATACAACGCACACGAGATAGCAAACAACATCTTCGTTGGTCTAGTCTCCGATGACCAAGCTATGTGCATTGACAAAGATTGGGAACCGGTGATGCGTTTACAAGTGAAAGTGAACCTGGAGAATCCACTACCCAAAGGATTTATTAACAGAAGAGAAGGGAAAGACTAATGGGTATGCTTCCAGTATGAACGACTACCATCCATTTGCAATCTCTGTGGTCGGTTTGATCACTATACTTCAACTTGCCAAATTGCTACTACAACAAAGGAACGTGGTATCATCATTTACAATGGGAAGGCATATGGCCCTTGGATCAGAGCTATTCCGGTCAGGATTAGCCTCCCAGGAGCCAACCCTTACTGGGATGAAGAAGTAGGATATGCGTTGAGTCCTATCGTGAAACATTATCCAGAAGACAAAGAGAAATACCAGTCAATAGTAGAGAGCAGCAGGAGAAGTAAGGTTCCTACTAGTGATGGCAGCCCAGCAAAAAGAAATCTTGATGTCTATGAGGGATCAAAAGCGGTAATCCCTTTATCAAGATTCCAAACCTTGTCAATCAAAGAAGCACCCGAAAGCTCAATGATCAACTTAGAGCAAGAAGATTCAACAAAAGTTAGCCGTAAAGGTGCAAAGAATGGGAGTGTGTTAGCATTAAAAGCTGTGAAAGGACAAGCCAACTTACCTCCACACACAACAACTTCAACAGAGATGACAACGTTGGAGGCAGCTGAACACAAAGACCAAGAAATAGAGGCAGAAAGCTTAAAAAGGAAAAGAGCTTGTCCTGACACCATGACAGCAATAACCACCCTCACAAAAAAGCCAGTTTGCTCGATCCGGAAGCCACAAAGGAAGGAAAAGCAAAAATGAGTCTCAATCCAAGCCACATGCTTCGGACTCGAAAAGCTAAATTAAAAGCTTTAGCTAAGGCCTCAGGCCCACCAGCAGAAGGAAAGCCCTTGGAGCTACCTAGTCCTCCTGCAGAGCAAGCTTTAAACATCTCTCCAAGTCAAAGCCCAGCACCTCAAACTTTGGCTAGCTCAATTTTAAGTGGAGAGGCCCCCTCCAGTTCTAACTAGTCCAACCTAGAGTGTTGGCAAGGCAGTTTTCTTTTTTTCTATTATATCATATGCTCTTGTGTTCGCCTGCCTTTGCTAGTATTGTCTTGATAGCTTCTTTCTTTACTGTTAGTTTTGGAATAGCCATTCTTTTAGTTTTTAGGTACTTAGACATGAAAAAACTCTACTTAGTAGTCTAGTTTTTCAATGTCTACACAAGAGACTACCCATGCAGTAGTCCCAAAAAGGTCCTGGTTTCATAGGTTTACAAACCTTATTTTGTTCTCTATTTTGGTTCTCTTGTTGGCCTAGTGCCTCCCTTTGTCCTCATTGAGATGTTTTACTAGTTTATGAAGTTCTGTTTTCCTTGACCAAAAAGAAAAAAGATAGCTAAG
Source organism: Mallotus japonicus (assembly GCA_949634005.1). Lineage (NCBI taxonomy): Eukaryota > Viridiplantae > Streptophyta > Magnoliopsida > Malpighiales > Euphorbiaceae > Mallotus > Mallotus japonicus. Next base: position 8,243 of record CATIWK010195769.1, read on the forward strand.
ATACTTGCTGACCAACAATTAACAAGGAACCAATATTGGATTACAGCAATTTGAATTGTGGGAGTTAATAATTTTTTTTTTCCACTTCATTTCCTAATGGAAGATAAGATTGTACATAATTGGTAATATCATTTTTGGTTGGAAAAATGGAGAGAAGAGATTCCAATGGCAAATTTTTATTTATTTTGAGTTTATCACATTAAAGGTTGAATTTAATATATTATGTTTTTATTAATTAAATATAAAATATTCTATTATTTATTTAATTATTATTAGGTATAGCACTTTAAGTGTAGACAAATTAGGATTCACCTTGCAATATTGTATCTTCCCACTTCAAAATAAATAATTCTTTTATAATGAAGTGTATCTTTATCATTTTTATACCAAAAAAAAAAAATAATGTGTTCAACTATGGTTGGTTGTTAAGGGGTAGGAGCTTTTATTAATATCTGATTATGATCAAGAATTTTTTGGGTGGTCCCTCGATATTTTGGAACATGCTTCGGTGACCTCTCCTTTGGCTTCTCAGTCCAAGGTTAATGATGTTGTGGTTTCGGAGAGGCATGCTGTAAGCACACAATCTTGGGTGGATCAGGTAGAAAAAGAGTAACCTTGGATTACTGTATCTAATAAGAAGAAATCAAAGCAACCTTTAGTCTTCGCAGTCTTGACTGGTAACAGACCTGTTACAAGGTCTTTTAAACAACATTCTCAATGATTGTTCTTTACTGAAATTGCAAAGGGATTGGTAATGAGCCAACTCAACTATCTCTTTTTAATTTTTGTAAATCCCACTCTCATGATATTTTGTGTCTTTCTGAGCCTAAGGTTTTTTTAACTCAGTTAATCCAAGTTTTTGGCGTAGTTGTAATGTCTTTTTTTGCTCATAATGATCTTAACATGCCTTCTATCTGGGTTCTGGTTTCTAATAGACTGGGGGCAGGAAATGTTTCTCTTTTAGCAACAAATTACAGTGCAATTTTTTTTGGGAGATTCGGTGAACATTATTTCTTGTATTTATGCAAATGTTCTCTCTTCAAGTCGTCGTATGTTGTGGCAGGAACTTTATCATATTTCAAGGCTTCATTCTTCCAATTGATTTCTTCTTAGAGACTTTAACGCTTGCTTTGGAGCTCATGAAAAAACAGGTTTGCCTCCTCCTCGTCGATCTTGTGTGGAATTCATTAAAGCAATGGAGGACTGTGAATTGATATGTCTGGATACCAAAGGGCCTTGTTACACATGGACTAATAATCGTTGGGGTAGAGACAGAGTGGACATTCGACTTGATAGAGTTTTATGTAATTCTTCTTCCCTTCAGAATTGTCCTTGGTTGAGTGTATAGCTCTTGCGCATCATCAATCTGATCATAATCCAATTCTTTTAAGTTGCAAGCTTTCGAATTCTTCGATTCCTAGACCTTTTAAATTCTTGTCAATGTAGATAAATCATGAAAATTTTTCATCAGCAGTTGCTACTTTCTGGAGTTCTCTTTCATGCGGATCATCCAATGTTTGTTCTAATGCAAAAGCTCAAGTCTCTTCAGGGTTTCTTACGTATTTGGAATATAGAGATTTTTGGCCATGTTGATCATTCTATTACTACTGCTAAGCAAGAGCTTCTTCAAATTCAGTCTGAAATTGAAAGTTTGGGTTTTTCAGATGTTCTCCATGCTTGTGAATTGGTTGCCAATCAAATGTTCTCTAACCATCTTAAGAATCAAGAAAGTCTCCTTAGAGACAAATGCCGAATTAATTGGTTACATGGTGGAGATAGGAATTCCAAATTTTTTCATGGTTTGTTGGCTCGTCAAAGACCTCAATCTGGCATTCATAGTCTTAATATTGATGGTAATGTTGTTTCGGATCCTAATGTTATTGAACAACATATTATTGGTTACTTCTCTAAGCTATTTTCAACAGCAGACTTGTAAAAGGATTTTTCTTCAATCTCTTCTACTATTCCTCACTTGGTTTCTGAAGCTCATAATATGGTTCTTTGTAAAGTGTCTAATTTTAATGAGATTTAAGAGGTGGTTTTTGACTTAGACCCTCATAGTGCGCCAAGTCCTGATGGATTCACAGGTTTATTTTTTCGGCATTGTTGGCATATTGTAGGTAGAAATGTTTGTGAAGCTGCTCGCAGCTTTTTTGATACTGGTTTCATTATGAGTGGTTTGAACTTTAGCTTTATGGTTTTAATACCCAAAGTTCATGGTGCTAATGCTGTTGAGAATTTTAGGCCTATAATTCTTAGTAATTTTGTGTTTAAAATTATTACTAAAATTTTGGCAAATAGATTGGCTTCCTTTATTGGTGATATTATAGCTCCTACTCAATTTGGTTTCATTAAAGGGCGTCATATTGAAGATTGAATTACTGCTGCGTCTGAGAATGTTAATCTTCTTAATATGTGTTGTGTTGTTGGTAATATGGCCATAAAGGTGGACATTAGAAAAGCTTTTAACTCAATGGACTAGGATTTTATTATCTCTGTATTACATAGTTTCATTTTTTCTCCTAAGTTTTGTAGTTGGGTGCTATCTATTTTTCACTCAGCTCGCATTTCCATTTTGCTTAATGGTGCTCCTAAGGGTTATTTTTCTTGCTCTAGAGGTGTTCGACAAGGCGATCCTTTCTCCTCTCATTTTTTGCCTCGCTGAAGATTATCTCAATAGGCGTCTTATACAGTTGTTTGATGATTCAAGTTTAGTGCCTATGTATGCTAGTGCTAGAGTGCGCTGCCCTACTCACTTTCTCTATGCTGATGACATTTTAATCTTTTGTAGAGCTTCTTAGTCTAATATTCATAAGCTCACTTCTATTTTTGAGTTTTATGGAGCTATTTCAGGTCAAGTTGATAATTGGAGCAAGTCATATATTTATTTTGGACGATATGTTTCTCCTCATCGTACAACATTGCTTGGTAATCTTTCAGGAATGAAGAAAGGTACTCTTCCTCTT